>DWDT01001932.1:0-14686 GCA_018245595.1 Microceris scylla | reverse complement strand
AATTTTCATAATAATCGGTACAGTAGTTTTTGAGTTAATCGATAACATACATACAAACATTCATTTTTATATATTAATATGTATTTGAATATTATATTGTTGAATGCCGTACATTTTAAAGAACTCTAAGTTCATTTAAAGACTCTAAGTTCATTCTTAAAAAGCTCATTTCCAATTCTTCCAGAACTCCGTATATATGAAAAATACACGTTATCATATTTTTAACATTTACCCCGATATTAAAGGATCAGTAACGAAACGTTCGTAGTATCTAATAATGTTGAATGAAAAAAAAATTACCAGCACATTAGTGCACACAAAATGTGATCATAACGATGACTAAAGTGCGTGCATGTGTGGGTGGGCGTCGAAGTATTTTCACACGGGAATGGTTCCTATTATAAACAATGGCTGTTTAGAGAATTCTTTATGAATTTTTTCCGTCGATTCTTCTCCAAAATCAAAATCCGACCGTGGATACTTTAAATCGGTAAATAGTCGGGAGTAGAAAAATAATCATGTAACAATAGCAGTTTTATATTATAGAGCGGACATACATTTTTATCGTAGAGCGTAAATATATTTTTATCGTATTTAAAATAGGAGATTATCACATTTCAATAGTCTATTATTATGCTTCAATTGTTTCGTGACGGCGGTCGAGTAACCTATAAAACAATAGAAAAGTAAAAATGGACTTTATTGAAATGCGCCAAGTTTTATTTTGAATATAATCAAAGTCTGTTTGTAAGGACCTTGAAAAAATATCGTATCATTGCAATACACCATTCGACTAAAAGGTGGCAAATATGGTACATAAAAAAAAACAAAAATCAGTGAGCCGAGATACTGCAGTTTCGTGTTATAAACGCAGGCATCTCGTACATCAATGATTAATACAATTCATAAATAATAGACGCCGTTTACGGCGCCCCGGAGCGAGCCAGGGTTGCCAACTTATTATAGCGATAAAAAAAATCTGTAACTAGTCATATGTACAATAAAAAAAACCAAACGAATCGAAACGAAACCGAATGTATCGAAAGGAAAGTTTATTAAATGTATAGATTTTTTGTGCGTTACCAATTATTTATTTTCATTTAAAGATTTACCTATTAGAAAATATACTGTCTATGGATAGAACAAAACTGTCAAGTTATTATAACGGTAAGAAAATCATGAAATCTAGTCATATGACACAATAAAAAGAATAAATTATACTACAGTAGAGTGGTGAGCAGAACCGTGGCCAATGGGACACAGAAAGGGTCACAATGAATACAGAGAACTGGCAAAACGAAACATTGTAAAGATAACTGCAGGCTAATAATTTCTTCAAGACAAAATTTCCAATTGTAGTCTGCCAAATCGCATTTGGCGAGAATTGTAAGCTATGGTCTTAATTCCTTTTATTTTGGGAAGATCACCAGTGTTGAAGAATCGGACGATAAAACGTAATTCAATTTATTATTTTCTCAATTTGAAGGCCGATTTGTTCAATGGGCTCCGCCGTCGTCTATTCAAATGACGAAAACACCCGAAAACAAATGCAGAAGCGTTTTATGATTTATAATGAAAAAAATATACACTAACGCTAACAGTGCTGACGTATACTTACAAAAAAAATTAAATTTTTGAAACATTATTATAGGGTACGGTTGGCAACCCTATTATCGTGAATAGACTAGATGTTATTGAAAAAAACGTTAAAATGAAGTAATCTGTTATATTATATTTTTAAAACTGATTTATCGGGACATTTTTATTATGAATAAATTTCAGGCATGTACGGTTGGCAGCCCTGTTCTATATATTGACAGGTCATTCATCAGCGTGTCTCATAAAATGAGACAGCTAGAGCCGTGATTCCAGAAACGGTATATACATATATACTTGATATTGAAGTGTAAATAGACAAGCAGAAATTTATTCTATGACATAAAATGATAAGGGAAAAATAACAAATATTTAATGTTCAGCCTATATTACGGATACAACCCTCACATTTCACTAATCGTTTCCTCCTAACGTGTGCCTATTTAATATTGAACACTGAACTGTGCACAAGTATGTTATTACTACTACTGTAACCCTTAATAAATTGTATTAACATACCTATACATTCATGCCTTATAATATTCTCTTTTGTATTATTTTCTTCAACGCGAGTTATAAAGCGAAGTCCTCCGTAAATCCCACAGTCTTACATCGTATGATGACGTTTCTAATTTACATAATGCACGGAGTATTTGGCGATGAGCGAATTAAAAAAAAAATACAATTGGTAATATAAAAAGAATATTAATTTAATTATACGAATAATATAATGAAGAGTTTTAATGATAAAGTAACATCATAACATAACGGAGGGAAATAGGTCCTCATAGGTATTCGATTTAATTGCGCGTGACGTAACGCCCCGCTGCTGACGTCAGCCGACGCTCCGATCGCTATCTCATACATTTTCAGTCGGCACGCGAACCATTTGAATCTGTAAACGGCTTTCGCAACCAACGGTCGTCACAGACGCAGCTATAATATATTATGATTATGGATATTATAGCGAGGCATGTTACGTTATGTTACAATATGCCATCACCGATATATTAGGTAAGCAGTGAAGTATGTACACTTCCAAGATTCGCAGTATACTGGGTGAAAATCCAAACTCCGATACATTGCATTATATTTTTTAATGTAACGCTCAACTGACCGCAAACGCAGCTATAATATATTATTTATAAATCATCGTCAAAATATGTGAATTGATACAGCAAGACATACTTAAGTATAACAAGACGGGTAATGACCGCAGAGATATGTATTACAGTGTGGTAGTTACCGACACTGGTAGTTCCTTTCCCTATGGACATGAGAGGGTTAAGCCATAGTCTGCCACGCTAGCATAGTGCATGTTAGCAGACTTTACACGACCTAGAAATAATTTTCTTTATGAACTGTAAGGTGTGCAGGTTTCCTCACGATTTTTTTCTTCACCGTTAGAGACAATTAACAGTTAAGTTTATGGTTTATGACAATTAACAGTTAAGTTAAGTTTATGGTGGTTTGCTGTAAAATAAATTATAGTAGCGTATATTACTATATAGTATAGCACAGTTTGTGACGGTCCTAACGCGCAGCCGCCTCAGTTTACATAGTTGCTAGGTTCTATTTTCTTAGTATAAAATATGAATGAATAATGTAATGACGCAGTATGTTTTTTTTGTACTAAATGTACCCAATTGTTGGCAGCTCGGATGGGTTTCATAATAACTTAGTGGGTATACTAGAAGAACGTTGAAATTTGCCAGCTGTTCAATATGGTCTTTCAACAGGCTCTCAGAACGGATACTGTTCGAAAAACATTTCTTGTTATATTACAATTTCTTGAGAAGTTTGATGTTTTTGTGTTTGTATGTTGTTTTTGTTAAGGCAGGTGGTAGCGACTGGATGAGATCTGCATTGGATGGGGTGTTGTGGCACATCTTGGGAAAGGTCTATGTGTAGTAGTGAAACGGTAGAGGCTGATGTGTTGATGATGAAATTGATGAAAATTGAGGAATATTTTCGAGTATTAGTAATTGGTGAAACGTGGGAGTATTCTGCATTCCTCTGACTACCTCTTCGGGGACTACAGGCGTGAAGTTACGTATTTTCGAGTATTATTTGATAACCAATTGTTTAGTATGTGTCTCTGTACAGTTCAGTATAATGTTTTTTTTTCAATTAAAGCACATAATAATATGTTGCGGCGACACGCGACATGATTCTGGGAAGCTAGGAAATAAAAGTGTTTGTTTTTTCCATGTCACAACTGCTAACAATGTAGCCGGTATCACAGGCAGACCACCGAGCTCTCATAATCCCATTGTAAGGCAACTTTTTATCTCTCGTGAAAGATTTATTTTTGTTTTCCTGTGTGTACTGTTGGGTTGTGGTTTTTTTTATTTTCTTCTCTTGGACTATTCTTTATCGACAACGATACATTCTGTCGTAAAGATCAAAAAGGTAATGTTCGAGAGAAACAGACAGAAGACAGAGAAAAAGAGAAATTTGTTAAAGTGCTACGATTTTGAACACCTCTTTCTTCATTATTCCAAACCAATGTAACATGTGTTGGGGATGTAGAGCGGGCATCCTTTATTTCCAATTGGCGGAACATCAAAGACAACAAATAACAAGGGAGGTAGACACGATTTAACGCAACGATAATATCTGTGACGGATCGGATCGGACTTATACAGGTGAAATATATGTATTTATGTACAATATAAAAAGGGTGGTGTTTATTTGTATCAAGTTTTAAATATAAAGTAAATCGTATAAGAATTATACCGATGTAAATTTGAAGTAGCAATGATGTAAAGTTGGGGCTCTATTCTACTAAACTGACCAGCTACAGCTCGGCTCATTTAACACGAGTCAAAAAGCAATACTGATAACTTTAAAGGGCCAGAAGTTAGCGCAAAGGATTCAAACCGCATACGAAGGCTGGAGTTTTAAACCACTACGCTATCGTTGCTATTACTGTAAATTTTCAATGGTCACAATTATCGAGTGTGCTGTATCGACGTCAACCACGCAAAAAAAATATTTTCCTTTAACACTGAAAGTTGGACGCAGAATGATCACACTAGAAATTACTGTCGTACTAAACTCGTATTTTTTTGAAAACGGCTTGGAAAGTTTGAAATTATTATTATTGTACACTATTATAATATACTGTAATTTATAACTATTCTATGATTTATAATGATTTGTGGCATATTAAAATCTCGCATACGCATATTCAACGATATGGTGGCTGGTGTAAGCCGTCACACGTCTACTACATTAAGTTATGAGTGTCGCTATGTTAATGCGGCGTCACAGCCTTGGCCTAGACAACGTTCGTCCAACACACACTAAACAGCCTGTTTAACCTTTATCCCAGCCGGCGTACGATTTTCGGCGAGTGTCGCACATACATATATGTATCTAACCTACACGGGCCGAAAGGAAAGGTCAGCCTCGCAATAATATCCATTCGCGTTGTTAATTCCCAATTGGTAAGCTTTATGGACGACCGCCAAAGAGGAAAATGGAAAGTCTATTACTAGCGAACATAAAAAAATAATCTCAAACGACTTTTAGTATTAATCTTTGCATATAGAATTGAGAGTTTCCACTTTATCTCATATTAAATCTTTCATTTCTGCTTATCTTTACGTTAAATTGAGTGTGGCAATGTCCTGTATGTATGCACATGCACATTATGTATGTGCTGGACCGTGAGTTGAAACGCAACTAGAAGAATCAAATGGGGGAGGCCACTTGACGAACTACAGAAGCGGTTTTTAAATGTTTTAATGATAGCTGTCCACACCTCTTTTGGTTCGCGTGCCTCCTAAATATGGAAGCGTTTAAGATTACTTGCTACTACGCAAGATAGGACTACGAGTAATGAACACTTTTTCTAACATTTCCAACAACTATTACTCAAGAACAAACTGGGCAATAGGTATTCATGATACAGTTCGTTAGCCGAACCGTTTTATTGCACAGGGAGCCACTTTGTGTGGATATTTTATTGCCGCGCCCCAGTTTTTGCATGTGGTACTATAAATAGCCCTAAGTTAATATCGTAAATGATGAAAATCATGATTATTATTTATTTAGCCTTTGTTACAGCTTAATATCTAGTTAGTGGCTCTCTACCAGTCAACCCTTTGTGATGGTCAATGTTGACTCACCTTCTCGACACCATCGTCGCCGTTGACCAGCACGTCGAACACTCCGTTCTCGATGACGTAGAAGTTGTCGCCGTCGTCGCCCTGACGTATCACGTACTCGCCGGGCTCGGAGCGCTTCTCGAACATCGCGTCCAGTACCTGTACAATGGGTTACGGTTAGAGGAAGAAAAAATATCCAACTATAAATTTATAATATGTATTTATGTACATGTAGTTTATCAGGTGTCTGGTTAAGATACAACGAGTTCTTTTGATGTTCACTTTGGGGTCATGTGGCCGCGAGTGAGAAAAAATATAAAACTGTCGTGCAATTGATAAATTAATTTACCTTAATTCGGATTGGCCTAATTACAGAAGACGGGTTTAATGTCAAAGAGCCGTTTGTATAAGGTTACCTCGGGCATATGAAGGCGCCACATGAGCAAATGTAATAAAATACAGAAATAAAAAAATATATATCTATTGACTGTAAAAATAGAATCGTTCCCAGTAACCGAGAAAGGAATTTTCTCTGCTAAGCACATCGCTAAGGAGTAAGTAAGTAGCCGATCAATAATTTGTATGTTCAAGAACTCTCTAAGAATGAAACGTTGGTCTAAATATGTTACGAGATTTCATCGATTTGAAACTTGACCGAGCTGTAACGTTGCTTTATTTACAGTTCGTTTACGAGCTGCAAAGACATTAGGGCAACGGGCGCTAACGTCTATTTATATGAACATAAATATACACATATGTCTGTATTCACACGGCTCACTCATTACGTCATACATAACACATGGGAAAAATAATAATTTGGCAGAGGAATATTTCTGAATTCCTAAACGGTCGCTGAGAATGAATTTTTAGATATCCGACGCTTAAAGCATTGGTTCTCTAAACAGATGAAAAGAAGCATTAATGTAATAAGACTTTAATGTATTAAGCATGTATTCCAGTGCGCAATCAGGATTCCATCTTATTAAAGGGCGGATAACGATACCATCTCTGATCAACTGTTGATAAAATTACAATTAAGATTTAGATTGTAATAGACTTCTATTTGTTACGGTAATCTTATCATCAAATAGTATACTAATGATATGGATTGAAAGTAAGGTATCGATTTGTGAAGCGAGAGAAAATGGTACGGCCAGAAAATATACCTAGACGCATGTAGGTACTGGGATCAAATCGGAGACTTCTTAAAAGAAAGTCGAGTAAAATGGCCCTTAAATAGGCGAACATTCATAACAACTCCAATAAATTGTAGAGGAGACGAAAGAAGTCTACCAAGACCGTTGCAACAGGAAATCCTTATCCTCAGCCTATTCGTATGAAAAATAGGCGTACACTAAGAATGTATGGATCGAAAGTACATACATGAGAGCAGATATGATATGTTATATACCGTAGAGTGTGATCTTAATTTCTTTAAAAAAAATCCCCCGTCCACTTGTGAAAACGGTCAAACTCGCCATGTCAGAAATTAATACAGACAAAGTGTTACACCGATAGACAGACACATAATTTTAATACGCAGAGTTCGCATAATTTGCAATTTTGCGAACCGTTACTTTGAAATCATAGCCGTAAAGGTAAATTTTAAACAAATCTATAGATATGAAGAGAATGAGCAGGAACAAATGTCCGATTTCCAAGACAAGACTTTCCAATTTATTATTAGATAACTGTCGAGTTACTAACGATTTGAAAAAACAATAACTACAATCAAAACAATAATTCATTTATTGATTAACTGATTTTGGTTATCAGTAATCCAATCAACGGTTACTCGCCTCATGTTGTTGTTAAAATCACTTCAAAACTACAAATCAGACCGATCAGTTTGAAGTGAAAGATCAAAGGTTGATATACATGTATATTTTTCAAGTTAGAAGAAACACTCACTAAGGGTTCTGTAGGCTTCAGTCCATACTAAACAATCTATAGCCGTTTAGAGAATCGTTCTGTTGATGGCTGGAGGGCAGTTCTACCCGTTGTAAAACTGAGACCAAATAAATTCCTTTGAGGCGTATCGGATTTTAAAGTAAACTATTTAAATTATCACGACTAGATCCGATCTGTCCAATACGGTTTTATATAAACATACATCCACTGATAGGTGCTTTCTCGTCTGTTGAACCAATGCATGCGTTGTTGAACTCCGTTGAACCGACGTAAAAGTCTTGAGATGACGTAAACATGAAAATTCGTGCAAAGCATCAGAGAGACGCATGATGGTAGACGAGGTTCGAATTAGAACAATATTTTTTACGTGACGTATAAAAATATCAAACAACGTGTCCAGTTTTAAAATATGGAAAACTTAGAAAAAACTGTATAAAGGGTTGGCAATAATAATAAATATTTTGATACATGCATACACGGCTATCTGATCCCATAGAAACCTGATTCTGTGTTATAATAAACAGATGGTATATATACTCCATATACATTAATCAAATTCTTTTGGCCGGGAGTCTATTGGATGGGAATCAAACCCACGATCCTTATTGCTGGTAGGCAAGTTTACTAAAAACTGGACCAACAAACCGGTCTAAGTATGCGTAAGTGATGCTGATGAGTTCTTACGTAGTGATCACTTGCTTGTATCCATTGATAGTATGTTAACTTTAGCATGACCCATTAATTTTTGTCGCAGTAATAGATAAATAGACAAAATATGTGACAGAGAGATACACATACGATATGCTATCAAACATACTCGTATTAATGCATTATGCGTTCGATGCCAACATTATCAGGAGTAACTACATTGCAATATGATTCGTAAAATTGTACGTGCATCCAAATAATTTTACTCTAATGCTAGTTGCATTATAAATAATAGCATTATAATATTATCGTGTACCTACTTACTTTAGCGTGCTAAGGTTTTATAACGAGGTTTGTTTGAGGCTAAATTATATTTAAAGTTATTCACCCGACCTTATCTTGTTCACTCTCGTCATCGTAAACTCAAATATTTAATTCAATCATGATCACTTTTCACATGACTTACGAAGTTTAGTAACTTACACACATATGTAGTAACTTTTCACATTAATACGAAACGAAAGGTGGCTCAGGTAGACAAATACAAATTTATATACAGTACTGATTGTCTTACTTGTTGCATCTGCTGGGCGTCTAACGAGCGGAAAAGCAGGATGCTCCTGACGGCTTCGGCCAGACGCGAGCGCTGGGCGTCCGACTTGGGGAACACCGCCGGGGCGCCCTCGTCAGAGTCATCCTCCTCAGGATCGTAAGTCTCCGCGAACACCGACTTGCGACGGTTATTGAAGCGCGCCACAGGCGGCTCTGCACACATAGATATAAATTTATAAAACAAGAATGACACACACAATGTTTTATTTATAACACGAAACTGACACACACAATATTTTCTTTATATCACGAAATGGACAGAGCATAAATATTTTTCTATATAGTACAATAAAACACCCTATGAATTTTCTACGTAATCATTTTGTTTAACATGAAGAACGCCAGTGCCGCGAATTGGTCTTTGATCTCTGAACGAAATGATTTATTTGTGATCTGTTTTTGCGTTTACCAAAACACTGAATGATAAACGACTTCTGAAATTTATTTAAACCATCTGTTGAGACGCATACGCTATGAGTAAAATTTAAACAAATATGTATTCATTTAATTTGTTACATCTTTACTATTGGGAACCCTGCTTCATTATATTAAAAAAATATTTACGATGAAGGAGTTTCAGAGCCATGACCACACACAGAATCCAAATGTCACATACTAATCAATAATACCTAGCTGGCACACGATACAGACCACAAAGTACTTTGCAGACCAGGATGTTTGTCATTATCAGGGGTATTGCATAGCCGTCCTTCTTCTAATAGACACTAATGACTGGGCTTCACAAACACTTCAATATTCAAGTGCTTTTTTGATCAACTATTGTTCAAGTTTATTGTGCAAAATAATTGCTGGTATTAATATAAAAACTAGTGGAATATAACATTGTCACTGTAGTATACTGACACATTTATATATGAGAATAGACATGAGGCTATTGTCAGAACTTTAGTACAAATATTACAGATCCACAATAAAATATGATTATTACGTAAATATCATTCAAGGTCTACTTAGCACCTGTACATTTCATTGTACTGACACATTATCAATTTTTACAGTGCCTAATGTAAATTTTATTAATACACATTATAGGATCGGCTACTGTTACAGTTCTCGTGTTAAAATGTGCTGGGACGTTGTAAAAATAAGCCAATTTTATCATCACACACATGTTCAAAGCGTAAAAAAAAACAAACACACAAATGGAATCTGTGTATCATAAACACTTGAAAAAGTGTGCCTCAACAAACAGTTACATAAGAGTTTCTTGTGAATCTCATTACACAAGCTGAATACTTTGTTAAAGTATGGCAGTACCCTTAACATTTCAACTCATGAAAACGCTGCCAATAGTTACATGATTGAATTGAAAAATACATATTAGTGTTCAGACAATCAATCCTACAAGAAGAGAATAGTGGGATTTAACCTAATATTTTCTCTACCGCATTAGCTTGGCAACAGTTGACAATTTTACCTAAAATTTTATGTTCAAACAAACATATCATCTCGTGAAATGGTAATGGCTTATTGCCAAACAGGTGCAGCCAAGTGCTGGCTACAGTACTGCTGTTCGACTTCTCAGGGGCTGAATTAACTTGTTTTCTTGTACATATTAATTGAAACATGAGATTCATATAGTTTTAATTGTTGCTATTTGAGACAAGTGAGATAAGTTACATATATAATTGTTGTTGTTGAGTCACATGTATAAACCATTGTAATTTTAAGGACATTGCAAAGTTATGGTTATGGAAAAGGATCAGTATATAGCACAATTATTTATTTATTCAAAACTAATTCCTGGTTTGTTCAGATTTCCTAAAATTCTGTGTGATAATTGAATTCACTGTACTGTTAATAACTGAACAAGTGATTAATGTAATATATGAACAAATTTATAGTCAAAGTTATATAGTTTCTGAGCAAAATAATAGTTTACATTCAGAGCATATGATTTAGTTATGAAATAAATCACTCATTTATAAAAATGCAATATACAGGCAATCTGTAAGCCAGCATTAGCAAAACAAGCATAACATTGGATGGAATGGTTGCTATTTGCTAAATGATTTACTGCATAGCTGCTGTAAATTTTACAACACCTAATTTTACTGTGTGTATGTTACGTTTAACACTATCTTTCAACTAATTTATAATGAGTGGGTATTAAGAATCATATGAAATCGAATTTTGCATAATCATTTACTACAGTTCAACAATAAAATATATAATATGATTTGTGACAAATTATTATTTAAAGATTTTTTCCAGTCTGATAAAAAATGCCTATTCAACATAGGTATATTTTAATAAGAAACAGACATGGTAACCACAATAACATTTCACTGTAGCTCTGAAACATATCTGTAAGTAATCCCTAATAGAAGTTCATCTTATTAAGAATTGGTTGATTGGAATGTTTTTATGTTTATAAAGATTAATGTGAAATAAATTTAATGTCTAGTTTAGTATTTATGCATGCAAAAATTAATGTATGTCTATATTATGTGTAGACCAAATATGTATACTATATCCTAAGTCATATTCAAAGCAACAACTGAATAGACCAATGTGTTGTGTGCATGTATAAAACAACTGTTGAATTTGTTCAAGGAAAAATATTCAAACATCAATCATTGAAATTCAAATCTGGTGTTGGTGTTTGTGAACAGCCTATACAAGTACCAATCGAAATGATTTAGTATTCAAAACGCTATGGCATGGGGTTGCTACAGCTTATGGAGGGCCTGATTAACACCAACCTTGACGTGGACGGTCTCCAAACCAGTAATATATTGCACTATACGTAATAATGAGCTAGTAAGTACCTTCCTCGTCTGATATTATCGACTCATCGGGCGTGCCGGCGGACGGGCCCCTCACGATGGTTGTGGTCCTGTTGTTCTGTAACCTTGTGAAGAACTCGACCGCGTAGTTGATCACGTCTCCTGGCTGCTCCAGAAGGTAGCTTATGGTGAATTCCAATAAGATCTCTCGGAGGTCATCAGGGACTTGTATGCGTCCGCCTTGAGGCCTGCTCATTTCTAACTGCGTCGCCTTGCTTCCTCGTTACTATCCCGCTCGCAGAAAGTCAAGCGACACGTGTGATTAGAATTCCGATATCAGAGCCATTGATTTAGCTGAAGCGACACACCAACGAGCAATCTTACCACGGGGAATAGCACTACATACAAACGTTAGTATTAAATAAAATCACACAATTATACTAGGACTATCTCAATAGTAGTCTCTACTACAAAATATTAAATGAAATGACACACTTTTCTCAAAATATTCCTCGTCCTCCAGCCTGACAAATATAAAATCTCCTTTCACTGAAAAGTAAAAATGGCGAATTCTGGATTGGCCTACTTCACTATTAACTCACAGACCACAGTTCAATCATTCAGTCTTGTTCGTCTTTGAAGAATAGAATTGCCATTTATAAAAATATTGATCATAGATATTTTATATTTCAAGCCCTTAGCATACATTCGACACAACAATTTAAAAACTTTTATGTAATATTTTTCACATTATCAATGTATTAATTTTCAAATACTGATCAATATTATTAATTAAATAAATTCACTCGGCGAAACTTAAAAAAACTAGTTTCACTAATTAGTATGCATTCTTAATTTTCATCTAAGCCAATTTATTTGTACGAAGCCAAAAGTATAATAGAAATCAATTATTGACCAACCGCCAGCAGTTATTATTGATTTATTGACTAGTATTTTAACATTTACTGTATTTTAGCATTAATGGCATGTTTAATATGACGATACAACTTAGACTGCCTGAAAATTGTACCCTTTACCTTTAGCATTTGAAATATATTAAATCCATTGTGTGTGCGGACTATATAACAACAGAAAAATTGACAGTAAAAAAATGATATTAGGCCCGAATTTTAAATGTAACTTTAAATTAAACTATGATAAGTTTAACTTAAAAATCTAAGCTATGTTAAGTTTACAGTAAGAAGATAAGGCAGTAGTTTTATTTGTTGCATAGGGTGTGGCTAGTGCATAGCATACATTGAAAGTTGTTTCACGAGATATTTATGTTGCTTGTCTAGTGCACATATTAGAATACTTGTTGTATTTCTAAATTTACGGTTAAGGAATAATTACTTTTCATAAAGCGAAACCTGCCGAAATTTTTCACCTTGCGCAAGACCGAGGAAAGTTTGCGGAATTCATAGTCAACTTCCGCTAGTCGGAGAGGCACTTTAAAAAGAAGCGTTATAGATTTAAGTTCTTTGAACATAACAATGTTTAATCATCTATTGTATTTCATAAAAATATAGGTCTTCACCAATTGATATTTGAATATTATACTAAATATCCTTTCCTTTTTGAATCTAGGCGATACGAAGTTTTGGAGGCGATGAATTGATGTAATTTAATTGTTATTATTACTATATCGTGGCGTACTATATTATTGTATCGTGGCGTCAAGTTCCTTATGAATAGTTCACTTCAAATATGCATACCGCCGGTATGCAACTGGTAGATCAGAGTTTATAGTGGGAAATAAACAAATGGAATTTGAGAGGAGAAATCCAGGAAAAGTAATGAAATTTTAAGTATTATACTTTTTAGTGTTTAAATTATATATTTATTAACTTAAAGATTTCTACATTTTTACACATATTATACATCAGCTTCAGCGATATCTAAGATTTTTTTCCGCAAATACGAGTATTTTGTTAAAGCATTTTTAACGGGGAATATTAAGGTGTATTCTGGCGATTGATACGGATTGAAATCTCGAATTTCCGGTACATAGTCGTCGTCAGAAAACAAATCTACCTCCCGTATTTCAACGGTCTTTAGTGTAACACATCCACATCCCTCTAAAAACATGCACAATGCTTGGATACTCCTAATACTTAAATATTCTGTGTATTCAGACAGAAATACTAACGAACAGCCTGGACACTCGAACACTTTATTCATAATGACGCCAGCCCAGTTCGTTAAAATATCATATCTTATTTCTAAATCCAGTGTCATCCAAGGTTTTGGTATAATAAAAGTATTACCGTGGTTTATATTAAACAGCCACGGCTTTAAAAATTTTACAAGAACGATTCTGTTTTCGTAATAGCCAACCCGTTTGACGATTTTTCTTAGTTCTAACTCAATTAACTTGGACGTTAGAGATTGTTCTTCGAAGTTCAGATGAACCTGTAAAATAAAAATATTTTAATTAACAACATACGAACAATTAAAATGATTTACAAACATCTTACCCCTTATTTCACGGAACATATAGCTGTGAAACTTGGGAGTACACTACACTCGTCTGCCTAATTCTTCGAGGAAATACAGACGTGATATTACGTTGCGTGTGTATCGCATTACTTTTAAACAAATAAAAAAAAATATTTGCACCAACCTGCAGTTCCTTGAATGTTGCACCTTTTTCCTGTCGATGGTTAAGAAACGAAACTATAGGATCTTGCAGACATAAAACCTGGTTTTCTGTGAATTCTACGATTGATTCACTGAAATGACATTAATTTTTATGGTCAATATTAAGATAAATGTAGCGATAAGGCCGGCTTTTGTATACCTAGCATAAAGAAATTCCTATGTTTATACATGTTATTTTTTACTGGTGTACAAATAAAGAGTATAAATAAATAAATGATATGTACATTATACTATTCATACGATTTATTTCGTTTCATCGATCTCGTAATTCTTCATATTTCTTCTCAATATAAGAATGGTAAGGTTACAATTTAAGGTCTGCCAACCCGCACTTGGCCAGCGTGGCAGACTATGGCCTTAACCCTCTCAATATGAGAGGAGACCCGTATTCCA
>DWDT01001931.1:0-14687 GCA_018245595.1 Microceris scylla | reverse complement strand
CGGCAACGCTGATTTCAAACCCCTAAAACCTTACAGCGAGAAGTGCTAGATTAGGTTCATCCATGAAGTCTTTGAAGAAGAGCTGGTATTGATGTTTCAGTTCAGCCATGCTTACTAAAGCAAATTGCCTTTAACCCTTCTCTAAGTAATACGAGACCTAGGTCTCAGTAGTAAACGGGTTAATGGTGATACAATGATGATGATATTTTCACAAAACAGGACTAGCAACATATTAATGATCTAAATTCAGTTATATGTATTACTAACATTTAAAAATTGCATATAATGATTTTGGTAAGGAAATAAATTAGATTTTAAACAAAAAAAAATATAGATGAAAACCATAGTCGTAGTGGGTATTGAATTAACATAATTATTGTATTTTGAAACAGTAAAAGTAGTGTAAGTAGAGATTTCATTTTAGATCACATAAAATAAACTTTTGGTACAATTAGGCTATCCATGCACATCCAGTTTAGTATGAATCGTTTTGAAAATACCTTAATCACATTCATATCTGTTTATATATTCAAAAAAACATGTTTATGTATGCTCTAATTTTTAGTTCCAGTCCAAACAAGACTTAAATTACTACACTTAAAATACTTTTTTAAATTAAAATACTTTTTCAATTCCTACATTCAATCCCTAGTAGAGGCAAAGTATTAATAAGTTTTTCTAACTTGAAATTTCTAGTAGTCACTCGGATTCTGGGTCTGTGCTTGGGGTATGGCAATAGCCTCACCACCTATTTTATAGAACTTAAACGTAATTGGTGAAACATGGGAGTGTATTACTTTCAGAGAAATAGGGATGTCATATTACAATTGTATTATTTGAACACGAAAAGGATAACAATTTCTTGCCAACAGATATTTTTTTCTATTCTGAACGTATTATTTGGAAATATAACATTTTTTAATTATATTTGCATATTTGTCATAATTAACGCTGTCAAAATAATTAAATACACAGACTCAAGGTAATGTATAACATTTTGTGAAATTTTTTATAGAATCAAAAATATATTTTTTTTTCACATGACATTGTTTAATGTCATCATGAAACATTAATTTACCACAGCAATACTGTACCTCGTTGTAACTATTTTCGCATTTAAAATAAAGTATTTTAATAATCTAAGTTACTAAGTTTCACAAGTAAAAAGCACACATATGTAAGTACATGTCCGGCTTCTAATTTGAGTGCTGGCTGGTAACACATGATTTTATTTTAATTTTATCATTAAGCTGCCTCTACACCATACAATTTCAATGTCTCTATGTCTGTGTAATCTGTAATTATTATGCTCTGGCTTGACTTTTTATGCAAACATTATTAATCTATCTAAATTATGAAATAATTTTCGTTTATATCACTGCTGTACCTATTAGATTATGTAAATGTCAAATTAAAAAAAAATGTATTTCTTAAAGAAAATTACATAACACAAAAATTACATAATACTTACCATACTATAACATTCAATTTGCTGTATAATTCCTGAGACTTTCTTACAGAATGTAGGACTCATTTCAACCTTCAAACTGGATTCTCCATAGTTCAGTCCTCAAATTAGATACCGAAAAATAAAAGCTTTAGTAAGCATTTAAATATTAGCACTTTCTAGTAACCACTAATAGACATTTTCTTAGCATTTGTTTTTTATTTTTGTATCTGTGATCAGTTTGTGTTATGATAAAATTAAAGATATTACAAAACACTTAACTGAGGGTTTTATTCATAATTGTAAGGTAAAAAGACATCCTGTCGGATATGTAGGACCTAAGGAAGACTAATACTCTCCTACCTTGACCAAAAAGCTCAGATGCTGGCTGTTGAGAAAGTCAAAAGTACTTGACCTGGCGTGATGATATAACAGTTATTATAAAAGTTCCTAGTGTCCTTTTATCACTATAAGCGGGAAGTACTATCATTTACGTAACTCTAATATAAACGAATAGATCTTTTGTATAATTACTTTTAGAACTTATGTACAAAAGTTTTGAAAAATAAGTGTAACCTCCAATAGCTTTAACGATTCTTCTACTTTTAAACTATAGCTAAATAAAATCCTAAAACTGTAAAAAGAATTCATTGAACACCGAAGTAAACGTAACAAAAACTAAATATAATCTTTCTGTATATTCATGCCCTGTAACTTATTTGTCGATTAATTTAAACTATAGCTTTATATTTTATTAAACCTACAAAGTAAATAAAAAATTCTAAAGACTGCACACATACAATACATTCATTATTATACATTCCACTACTTCACACATAGTAAGTAATATTTATTTAGATTTTAGAATGACTGTATTGTGTTTAAACAAATAAAAGGAATCTTGGGGGTAACCGTCATGCTAAACAGAGAGAGAAATATAGAAAAAAAAACCAAAATGTTATCAAAACAAATTCCTGCAAAAAAGCAGAGATTAGTAAAACAACAGATAACATATTGCAATATCGTGCCAACTAGTGATGTTAATGATTTAATATTACATATCAATTTTTATTGCAATGATTATACTTTCGTGTATAAATTCTACGAATATTGTTATTTAAACTTTTAAAAGTAATATAAGGTTTAAGTAACACTTCACACAACTTTATTAAAGGATTACATATATTTTATTTTCTATACTATACTGCTAACTTATTGTTAAAGCGGTAATGCGATATTGACATACAGCAGAGCAATTCCCATCACTATTAATTACAATGGATGGAGTTGTTGTAAAACTTTGCAAAGTAAACAAGATAATGAGGTCGGCACTCGGCATATGACCGGCTGATAATGGAATAAAAATTACATTTTCTCTCCGACTCGTTCGCGCCACACGTTATCAGCATGTTCAAATTGTGGCTTATATTCATTTTGCAGTTATTCTCTTTAGTACAATGTTTTTTCCATCGTTATCCTAAGATAAGGTTAGGAGAGCCAGACGACGGAGACCCGGGTACACCATTATTCCTGACTCCTTACATCGAAAGTGGAAACATAACAGAAGGAAGGCGTCTCGCGCGTGTCCCCTTTACAGAAAGTTTGCGAATTAAAAGTTACGCCGGTTTTTTTACTGTCGATAAGAAATATGATTCTAATCAGTTTCTATGGTACTTCCCCGCCATGTCGCCGAATAAAAAAGACGCTCAAGTGATCCTTTGGCTCCAGGGAGGGCCCGGCGCCACCTCACTGTTCGGACTGTTTACGGAAAACGGTCCCCTTCGAGTGCGAAATAATAAATTCGAGCGCCGAAAGTACACCTGGGCTCTCAACCATCACCTGATCTACATAGACAACCCTGTCGGCACCGGTTTCAGTTTCACAAAGGACCCCAATGGTTACTGCACCAACCAGACACAGGTCGGTGAACATCTCTACACAACCCTGATCCAGTTCTTCCAGTTATTCCCTGAATTACAGCAGAATAAGTTCATAATCTCTGGTGAATCATATGCTGGAAAGTATGTACCAAGCTTAGCATACACTATACATCAGAAGAACGAGAATGCTAAGTTAAAAATTAATCTGAAAGCCATAACAATCGGAAATGGCCTGTGTGATCCTGAACACCAGCTCGTGTACAGCAAATACTTGTACCAGATTGGTTTAATTGATTGGAATCAGGCACAAGTGTTTGCAGAATATGAGAGCAAAGCTATTGATTATATCAAAAAAGAGCAATGGGACAATGCCTTTGAAACTTTTGACACCCTCTTGAACGGAGACCTGATTGATGGCAAAAGTATATTCTACAATATGACTGGCTTTAATTTCTACTTTAACTATTTACATACAAAAGACTACATGGGCTATGAAGACTTTGGTCCAATGATACAAAAGAGTTACGTCCGGAAAGCTATCCATGTTGGTAATTTGACTTTCAACACAGGTAAGGAAGTCGAGACACATTTGAAACAGGATGTAATGAAGTCAGTAGCACCCATATTGTCTCAACTCTTAGACCACTACTATGTCCTCATCTACAATGGTCAGTTAGACATTATAGTTGCTTATCCTCTGACTATCAACTTCCTAAAAAATCTAAGCTTCTCTGGATCTAAGGAGTATGCAACTGCGAAACGATACCAATATGTGATAGATGGGGAGCTGGCGGGGTATGTTAAAGAAGCTGGAAAGTTGATTGAAATTATGATCAGAAATGCTGGACACATGGTGCCAGGTGATCAGCCTAAGTGGGCATTTGATATGATCTCTAGACTAACTCTGGATAAGGCTTACAATGCTGATAAATATCGCTCAAGGCTTTTTTAACATGCATCAATAATTCACTGTTCTTTGATAACCTTTATGTAAAGAATGTCAATTACTTCAAGATACATATATATGTCATGTAGGTAGAATCTGATTGACATGACAAATACTTGTAAGAAACTTCCTCATGATCAATTTATAAGTTATAAGGACATAAAGTTTAAGATTCATTGTTAGATTTAAATATCCAAAGAGGATTTATATTATTAATTTTGATTATTCCCTTTTTCAATAAATGCTAAAATAATAAATACTTTTTTTTTTTCTTTAAACTAAGTTCCTTGTTAAATATTTAAAAAATAGATAAATATTAAGTAAAATAGGCTAGCAATATGACTCTAAGTTGTGTTAAAACAGTTACAATAATCCCTTTATATGAAGAACAGACGGTAGTCACTGGTTCTTCCATTCCTCTTATAAAACCTGCCATCAAGGGTGAATCCGGCTTTGGCGCTACAGGGGGTCGCTTAGTCGCGGTCAAGTCACTAGCAGTTATAATTTAATTTTGATAATAACAGACACAAGTAAAAAGTAGGTAGGTATTTTATTAATAAATTAATGTAAGTATGGTATCTACTTAAAAATACTGTACCTACTTAAAATAACAAAAATCAATTTTTCGTTTACGTGTTCTGAAACGCGTTATCAAATCCTACAATTTAATTGGTGGTCCACCAAGGTCATAGACCCAGTCCGGGGGTGTCCCATGAGCCCCCCCCCCCCTTCCTAGATCCGTCCTTGCCTGCCATTAATAAAACAATTTAGTTTATCAGTATTAGTGAAATAAACTGCTATAATTAAAACAGCTCAGTTACATCACTGAGTTTCCCCATGGTCCAATGATTAGGTTAGATTAATGCTGGTAGTGTGCCTGATGTCAGGGGTTCAATTCTCAGCCAAGGAAAATATATATACATTTATCAGTCTGCTTTGGAATCAAATGGGCCTGTGTGTGAAGTCTCAAGATTATTATTAACTTACTAAGTATGGTGGGACTGTAGGCTGATCTAATGTAATAAAATATCACACCTGTAATGTTAAAATGTTTACTAAGCACAGTATCCTATATACATTAAGTAGGTATGTATTGTATCCATTAAGACTTTTTCCATATACCACATAGCTGTCACAATAATTTACAGAAATGAAACCACATTACTGTGTATAATTGTTTTCAAGCAGTTGTGTAAATACACAAGATAAATTTAGTTCAGTTGAACTACTTTATCTTTATATGAAACAAGTACTTATTCATTTTACATTGTATGAGTCTCTGGAGTGCATATAGTAATGTCTATGTAATAAACAGTACTTGTACAAGACAAATTTTTGTATCCAAATCTACTAATTGCATCAAGAAAATGCAAATCACATTTTAATCCCTTGTCTTTAAGTCTAAATCATCACCTTAATTTGGTTTTGAACATATATTTCTATGTTTTTATTACTTAAGCTTTAGTTTTGGCATCACTTCAGTTGAACTTTATGTATTTTAATGCATATTTTTATGTGAATATGAGAATTAACTCAGTGTACTAGCAGTAAATAGAACTAAAAATAAAAGTTCAGTGTCACTTTAGACTCAAATCTGTTCACTCCAAGACAATTGTTACATACCACTGGGTTGTATTAGTAAATGCTTATTATTTATCAATGGATAGTTGATTCACAAAGACTTCGAATATAAATTATAAAACTATTTATTAATTTGGTAATGTACTTGGTGACAATATTGGTAATGTATTTGGTGACAATATATCACATACCTTAAACCTCCTAGTCATATTTTATGGTGTAATATGTAAGAAATATAAAACAATAGAATTAATAGTCTTTGAAGAACCTATATTTTTGGTTATCCAACCGGTTTTGGGAAGACAGTATTATAAATTGATACCATAACTTGCATGTTTATTTCACAGGTACACAGGGTCTAAAGGAAAAATACATTCACAATATTAATGTCAATTTAATCACATCTTACGCTAATTTATGTTACTTGGGTAGTGTTAACCACTGTCAGTGAATTTTACACACACATACTACACAAGATGAAAATATCAAAGTGGCTCTCCACAAATGAGTTTAAAAACACCACACAGTATCCACATAATACTGAAACAGATCGGATTAGTGAACAATCAGTCATTGATAAGTCAACAAAATACCAATATTCTGTTTATTGTTAATACAAATCTTTTCTAAGAATTAGTTCCTTTTTAGTGATAATATGGATATTTTGTGGTGTTAATGACAAACTATATTCTGTAATTTGGGGTAAATTACTTAGTTGTATTATAAAAGGAATGAAAAAGAAATATATCTTAATTTATCGACCCTCTATATATGTAGACAATTCAATTTCTTCCGGCAACTCTGTAATGTTGACATCGAATCTGTCCTGGACCTCATTGAGGATCTTTGCATCACCTTCATCAGACACCATGGTGATGGCCAAGCCTTTGGTACCGAATCGGCCAGCTCGGGCAACCCGATGTAAGTAGGTGTCTGAATCTTCCGGCATGTCATAGTTGAAGACTATGTTCACTCTTTCTATATCCATGCCTCTTCCGAATAAGTTAGTTGCTACTAGAATACGCTTCTGGAAATCCTTAAACTGCTGGTAACGGGAAAGGCGCTCATCCTGTGTCATGCTGCGGTGAATGCCAATTGCTGGGAAGTTCTGATCTGTGAGCAATTGTGCTAATGCTATACATCGCTGGACAGACTTCACAAAGATGACCACTTGATTAAACTCCAGTACATCTAACAATTCAAAGAGTTTCTTGTTTTTCTCATTCTCTTTAAGCTTCACATAATGTTGTTGCAAGCCATGCAGTGTCAGTTTGGCTTCATCGTCCACATATACCTCCATTGGGTCCTGCATAAACTTTTTACACACAGGGCGTATTTCCTTGCTCAATGTAGCTGAGAACATCATCACTTGCTTCCCGTGGGGTGTGTTGCGGAATATTTCCTGCACATCCCTTCTCATGTCGAGAGATTCGAGCATTTTGTCGCACTCATCCAAAATAAAGTGTTTCAAATGCTTGAGGTTCAGCTTTTTGCTGTTGACGAGGGCGAGTATTCGACCGGGGGTGCCGACTACGATATGTGGGCAAGCAGTTTTAAGTACTTCTTCGTCCTTCTGTATCGGCATCCCACCGAAGAACACCGAAACTCTCACACCAGGCATATATTTAGAAAACCGCTCGTACTCCTTACTTATTTGGAACGCCAACTCTCTGGTGTGACACATCACGAGCACATAGACGTGGTTCTCCGAGGGCTCCAACTGCTGGAGCGTCGCTAACACAAACACAGCGGTCTTGCCCATACCGGACTTCGCTTGACACAATATATCCATACCGAGCACGGCCTGCGGGATGCATTCGTGCTGAACTTCCGACGGATGCTCAAAACCGCAGTCTACTATGGCTCGCAATATCTCAGGCTTCAGTAAGAAATCTCGGAAGCCGGAACTGTGAATTGATACGTAAGATCCTTTAACCTCTTTCTTTGGCGCCGCTTCCGACGCTCCATCGGCGGTCTGCTGATCCGCCTGCTCCTCGTCCTCGTAGTCCAAAAGATCGTCGTTGTCGGCCATAATGAAAAGTTTGGTTCTTAAAATTCACCAAAAAGATTCTGTTTTCAATTTATTTCCTGGTCAACACGTGAATTTTACCTCCTACTTTTCTATCTCACAACAATGGCGTCCCCGGCCGCCTGCTAGCCGCTACCAAGAAAACGCCAAAATACTACAGATAAAACAAAACAATGCTAATTATTCTAGAGATACCGTAGAACATATTCCTAAACAAATGACAACGTAGTTGAAGTTAAACTTAGGATAATTTTAAAAATAATTTTCAGTATTTCAATACTCAACAATTACAAAATTAATAGATAATGCCAGGCATATAAAATAAATTATTTTGTCATTAACTGGACATAATTTAAAAAGTGACTTTTGACGTACCGCTGAGTGCTGACTACAGACAAACGTTAATTGATTATTATTACATAAATTACTTCATTTAAAATATATAAATATATAAAATGCATTATTCTCACAGCAATATGTTATTACTCGTTTTTATATACAATACTTTATTATCGTTTACAACATGTTCTTTCTTCCCTTACGTATATCCACGGATAAAACTGGAAGCAAAAATTAGTGATGATGCCGGTGACCCCTTGATCTTGACGCCTTACGTAAAGAAGAACGAAGTGGAAATGGCTCGTAATCTCTCGAAAGTATCTCTAACGGAACAAATGGGCTTCACTAGCTACTCTGGCTTTTTTACAGTAAATGAAAAGTATAATTCAAATATGTATTTTTGGTATTTCCCGCCATTTTCCAAAATCCAAGCAGCTCCAGTTGTTCTGTGGCTACAAGGCGGGCCAGGCGGCAGCTCGCTGTTCGGACTTTTCACGGAAAATGGGCCTTTGATAGCCAAGAAAAATGGTTTCAAATTACGCAAACATAACTGGGCTGTAAACAGTCACCTAATTTTCATTGATAACCCAGTTGGCACTGGGTTTAGCTACACTGATAATGACAAAGGCTATTGCACCGAAGAAAATTGTGTTGCACAAGGTCTATATGCGTCATTACAACAATTCTTCACCATGTTTCCATATTTGAGAAATAACGAGTTCTATATTAGTGGAGAATCATATGCTGGAAAGTACATACCATCTTTAGCTATCGAAATACATAGACAGAATGCAAAATATACAGAAAAAATAAACTTAAAAGGGTTAGTATTGGGAAATGCATACTGTGATCCCATAAATCAAATTGGCTATGGAAGCTATTTATACCAGCATGGCTTGATAGATCAAAACCAACGAGTTGTATTTGAACAGATGCAATCCAACATTGTGAAAGAAATTAAAAGGGAAAACTGGGCTGAAGCTGATAGACTTATGGATAAGCTATTGGATGGAGAATTGACAAATTTTTCATACTTTAAAAACTTTACAGGTTTCAGTAACTACTATAATTTTCTAGAGACAGCTGATAAAATAGATATGTCTATGTTTGCTGCTCTCATTCACAACAACAAAGTGAGACGTTCAATTCATGTTGGCGGCTTACCATTTAATTCAGGTGAAGCTGTGCAGGTTCACCTGGCATATGACATTTTGAAATCAGTTGCCTCATATTTCAAGGAACTTTTATTAAATTACAGAGTAATATTTTACAATGGCCAGCTGGATATAATCGTTGCATATCCACTTACTGAGGCATTTCTTCTTAATCTAGATTTCAGTGGTTCAGATATTTATAAATCTGCTCCCCGTCACATTTGGAGGGTAGGGGATGAAATTGCCGGGTACTATAAAAAGGCTGGAAACCTAACTGAAGTGCTAGTTAGGAATGCAGGACACATGGTCCCACATGACCAACCGAAATGGGCATTGGATCTGATCACTCGGTTCATTAATAACTCTTTTTAATTAACTGAAATGATAATTGCAGTTGACAATAGAACTAATAATTAAGAAACAAAACTTTTTCTAATAAGTTTTAGAACAAGAATGCTATCAGCTATATATTTTGATTTGCAAGAGGTTTAGATTAAGTAGATTCATATGAGTTTTTATTTTTGTACAATCATATCTTCAGGTGTTCATAACTTATGCAACTTTTTCAGTCCTTCCTCATATGAGTTATGGACAATATCTTAGTTAATCCTGGAGAAAGATCAAATTTTAAACTCCTAGTGGTAGTTTGGAGTCTGGAGTGAGTCCAATGCATAGCAATAAGCTCACTCGTTATTCGATAATAGGATGTGAATGCAACTGATGAAATATGGGAGTGTACTACACTATTGTGTCTACCCCGTCCGGGAGATACATGTGTAATGTTGTTGTATTAGATAATGAATAAAAAATCTTAGTACATATACAGAATATACATTTTATGAATGATATTATTGTTACTATTTAACACACGACAGTAATATTGTATGTTGATAAGGAGAGAGAGTATGAATCTCGAATTTGAACATATTGCAGTGAATGCAATAAGCTCTCTTGTCTTTTGACTATTATTTGAGATTATTTAAGTGTTCTTTGAAAATGTATACTGAACTGACCAAAATCTTGTAGTCGAGACTTATTTTCCTTTGTCATATTTACTTTGTCGTTTATATTTTTAGATGAACATTTTAAATAAAAGCTGGTTTGCAATATGATTTTGATTCATTTATTGACAAAATTACATTCTAGTTACATTACATGACAATAAATAATAAACTTACACATTACAATTAAGTCAATTGAATTATAATAATTAATCTTACAAACTTAAAATCCATTCATAAAATATTCGTGAGTGATTACTGACTGACTGGAAATGTTAAATCATTCAATCATTGTTCTACACAGTTGATGGCAGATTACTTCATTCAGTTTTCAACCACATTTTTGCCCATACAATGTAATATTTACTAATTATCTCCTTATCAGTATTTCTTTCCTCACTATTCATACATTCACAGATAATTGAATTTTATCTTTTAATGCAATTGCTAATGTTATTCTACAAAACCACATAGAAAACACAATAAACTTGCATTTAAATTATTTTTTAGATGTTTGCTTCTATGTTACAACCGAAATTAGAATGCTACTTGGCAGTATACCATAGTGATTGTCTCATTCAGATAGCTAGACTCTTATACAAAAATGTTGGCTGACATTATGATAAATAAATTAAGTCATTGTATGCTTTGTTCTCCTGCACAGGCCAGCAGTAATGCAACATAAATCTGTTCAAAGAACATTACTGTCCCATTTTAAATTCATAACTCACAGTTTATACAAGAATTTCTTTAAAATCCAATTAACATTCAGTTGTTTGTACTTATTATATAAAATGAGTGACAATATGAATTATTGTTTGACTGCTCCAACTCTGCAGAGAAATGAGGTACAGGTTGAGTTTATAACACCATGTTGAAGGTAGAGACGATTTTCTCTTGATAAGTTCACTGGTATTCTAATGATTTTAGCTGAGATTCTTGCGATATGTGATTTACTTGATTTCAAAAACAATGCATGTTTCAGCATTTCTATGAACACACATTGTTGGCAAATTATGAATACAAGATCTTATGATTTATTGAGTCTTTCACACTGTAAACACTAGCTGGATGCATCATTTGAATATTGAATTATGTATTATCTGATTCCTAAATATGTATTATTGTATGCATAATAAATTGCCTCATTAGCAATGTTTTACAGAGAGAATTATTGAAATGATGGCTCATGTGTGTTACATATTAGTCATCAAATTGACTTGTGTAAATAATATATCGTTTATATTCTTGTTGCTATCTAAAACTGAATATATGTGGTACTCATAATTCATACTGAAATATCAAAAAATGTCATGCTAGTAGAGCAGTCAATGCATCCAAGAATTGAGTCCGCTGGGAAGCAGGTAAGGTGATAACAGAAGTGTCCACATAGTCCAGGGACACTGAGGCTCCACTCTTAGCTGCTGCTTGCTCAAACGCTGCACCGAACAGACTGGAAATATATTTGAAACATTAAACCATACAGCTTCAACCATCAACATCTATTGACTCATGGGTGTCTCCATCAAAATAGATAGGTTCAGAGTGCCTTCAAATATAATATTGGATCATTGGATGGGCACTATTGATCTAAGTTTTAAGACATGTATTAAATGTCACTTTAGAAAATATCACTAATATATATCTATCATAACTATATTTCACATTTTTCACCAAATTGTAGCTTGAAAATTGTCACACAATTGGAAACATTTTAAAACGTACTTCCTCGGTTCCTGATCAAAACGGGGCGGTAGGCCAAGCAGCAAGCAGTCGCCGTTGAGCAGCGGCGCGCAGGCCAGCAGCGGGCGCGGGGGACCGCTCATCGCACCGGCTACCCATCGGGCCACTTCGCTCAACCACAGCGGACCTCGAACAGTTGCTGCTTCTGGAGTGCCCTGGACGTATTATTCATTCTTTTAATTAATTACCTATGTAAAATATAGAAGAAGAACTTCAGATCTGTAAGGTATATTTGCCCCTCGTGGTCGCTGCCTACCTCGCGACGGACCTGGCATGATGATATAATAATAAAAATTTACTGAATGCATATATGAAATGTAGAAAAAGCACGTAACTGTCGTAAAGTCTGTAAAGACTGAGATATTTAAATAAAAAAAATTGTGCGGCCGGGGGACTGCCTACAGAAACGAAGTTTCTTACATTTTTCTTTAACTCCGAATGTAATTTCAAATAAAATCAGTACATTTCAATTTCTATTTAATATTATTTTTTCAAGGCAAATAATCTAAAGGAATGAATTACATCAGAAAGTTTCATTCAATATCCTAGGAAAAATATTCATGAACAATTATATACATACGCATGTACGTATATATACATATATACGTACGCATACACACGACATACGGCATTACGTTCAATCGTGACAATTTCTACCAAATCGCACTATCAGTAACTCGCGTTAAGGAACTCCGTTCCAAAAATAGCCTAGGTTACTACCTCTTGGACTATAAAATAGGCGAAAGGTCCTGCCAGCATCAGTCCCCGAGATAATAGCGTGGAGTGAGCCAGCCGGGCCACCGCCTCCAGCGACCGCCGAGCATACTCAACGCCTCGCTTCCAGCTCTCGTTGTCCCCCGACACTTCTAGGGACGCCAGAGCTAACTGAAAACCTTCTCCTCTAGGTATTGTTTCCTGTAAATCAGTTCATGGCCTTATAAGTATTGTATGCAACAATCTATGACAACTATTACTTGTAAGAGTTTTGTATTCCTTAAATCCAGAATCCTATATAATTTTCACACATACGACCCTCACTTGTTATCCCTTCTTTTATTTAGTAGTTTATTTTATAAAGCATTTTAAGTATATGATGTCCCTATCAGTATTCGTATGTTTTGACCTTGTTATCATCACATCACAGACACCAGCATGAACAGAATAGAATCTATGGTTTGTTTTTCCAACATATTCAACATTCAAAAACCCCTCAAGGGATACCTACATCATAGAGTAAGATACATATAGAGTAAGATACATAAGTGGATGGCAGTGAAAATCTTCATATTTTTTATTTATGTTATTGGTAAAAAAAAAAATAATCGAGCCATTAATTTTCTACTGTTGGAATATGGGTCTCCTCTCATATTGAGAGGGTTAAAGGCCATAGTCCGCCACGCTGGCCAAGTGCGAGTTGGCAAACTTCACACACCTTAGAAAATATTTATTTATTTGTTTTTAGAAATACTAAGGTGTGCACGTTTCCTCACGATGTTTACCTACCTTCACCGTTAGTAAGTGATATTTAAATTTAAAACACACTTTTGTAAAGAGGTGCGCGCCATGGATTTGAACCCAGCACCCCCGGAGTGAGTGAATTCTTAACCACTAGGCTATCACGAACTTTACTGGTTCACTAAACTGGATGTAATATCATGCCTGTAATGTCCGAAAGCAGAGGAGTGTAACACATTCCCATGTTTCACCAGTTACATTTCCATCCCATGGGATAATTAGGGAACCTATTGACATACACAGGGCACGGATCCAGACTCTGAGTCACTACTAGAAATTCTAAATTAGTAAATCCAATAGTACCAGATCCAGGGTTTGAACCCAGGACATCCCAGTTGGCACTTGCAACTATTCGACCAAAGGGGAAGTCAACTAAACTGGACATTACACTATACAGATGATATTTTATGTAATGTGTTTCTTGAAATGGACACTACATGAATTAAGCATTAAACTAATTTGTAACCACATTATGGATACTCACATGTTCAATAAGTGCCATAATAGCATAAACTGTGTCTAAGGCAGCGACGGGCGGCGCGTGGGGTCGCTGCAGTAGGAACGTGGCCTTTGTGGGCACGGGCAACTTGTGCTTGGGAGCTGCAGTTTCCAGAGCAGTTAGCAGAGACCTCCGAAGCTCCACATCCATAGAACGATACGCTTGACGAGCCTGCTGCAGAGGGAACCTGGAAAAATCAGTATGAAAATTCCAATCATGTGATTGCTTCATCATCATCATCAGCCTATTCCCGTCCACTTCTGGACATAGGCCTCTCCAATGGCACGCCACTGAGCTCGATCTTCAGCTCTTCGCAGCCAACCATGTGTATGTACAAGTTTGGGTAAAACTTCTTGTTGGAGAATGAAAAGATATACAGCATAAAGAGTTACCGTATTTAATTTACTTCCAAAGAGTATGACAACGAGAAATAATCAGTTTCATAGTAGCTGACCCGTCGCAGCGATGCGCGCGCGGTCCAGCTGAACATTTGTGTGTTGTCACTATGCACATCTGATAAACTGTTCATAAACCCTTTTGTACTTTATCCTAG
>DWDT01001930.1:0-14691 GCA_018245595.1 Microceris scylla | reverse complement strand
CCATCGCGTCCTGTCCTCGGCTTGTCGCATCCAGCACCTGCCTGCAGCCTTTCGCGGATATTCATCCCACCGTGCCGCAGGGCATCCTACACTACGTTTGCCGAGCCGCGGTCTCCACTCCAGAACTCGCCTACTCCACCGGTTGTCGGATCTCCGGCAGATATGCCCAGACCATTGACACTTCAGCGAGCTAATCCTTTGAGCTTTAACGGTGACCTTGGTTCTCTATCGGATAGTGTCATATCTGATCCTACCCTTCAGAAAGACTCCGAGCACAGCTTGTTCAATAGCTCGTTAGCGACTTTGAACTGGTGGACTAAGCGCACTGTGAGTGTCCACGTTTCAGCTCCGTATGTCATGACTGGTAGGACGCACTGATTGAAAACCTTAGTTTTCAAACGATTTTTTTTCAAAGTATGTATGAAATTTTATAACTATGAAGGTACACGTCTTATTACAGAATCATATATTTAATCTTTTTACCCATTTATTTCATTATTTCCGTATCCCGTTCCAACAACTGACACTTTCATATAAAAAACTGTATAGCTTCAAAAACTTAGATTTATGTGTCAAGGATTCAAACTCCAACTTACAAAATACGACATATGCTAAACGAACGGCGTACAGACGCTCGGAGTACACCCAAGTAGCAGTAAATCAGGGAAGGTCAAAATCTTCGGGAACACGGGGAATGGCGTCAGGATTATATTTAGAAACGAAAATCGGTTCCCAGCGTAACACTCAGTGATTGTTTACATTGTGAAAACTGCATTTATTTTAGAGAACTGGGAAATCGAACGGCACTTGCGTTGTTTCGAACAAGAAATCAGATATTTCTATTTCTAAATGTCTAAAGATACCGAAACATCACGCTTGTAGTGCCTTGAAGGGATAGGCGGAGGAGTACAAACCACTTTCATAATTCATCAGTGATGTTATACACCCTATCATGGAATAGGAGGAAGCCTATGAAATGTTTGCCTAATTAACTATTCCTATCCACATTTTGTACCATGCGCGATCACACATGAACAGTGTATAATATCCTCGACTAAAAATCGTATTCATTTTTTTTTAAATACCTTAAATATTGGCTAAACGGGAAGTCAGACTTCAGGAAATTATACCGTCACGCGAAGTTCCTTACGGGGTAACCAGACATCACGTAGTACCAAATATCTCTATCTTTGCAAATCTAATCATCATCATCATCATCATCAGCCTATCTTAGTCCACTGCTAGACATAGGCCTCCCCAAAAGGGGGTTTATGCCCGTAATCTCCAAGCTGGGCATGCGGGTTGGAGATCGCAGGGCACAGCTTTTACGCACCGCCGACGCTTAACATAAACTTAATCTTAATATAAACTTTCTATGTTAAATATTTATTGACATTGTTGCAACTATATTTGAGGTATCAACTCTGTTTCATATTAGTATATAAAGTTAATTGTATGACCGTATAGAACAAAAAGGGCGAGCGCTCGGAGCCGTCACCGGAGCCGCCGACCGAGACGCGCGGCAAGCGCGGGCGCCGCCGTAAGGAGCCCGAGCCGGAGCCCGACCCGCCAGTCAAGAAACGACGCAAAGAAAAACCGTTGCTCATCGACGACGATGACGAGGAAGAGGTAAGTTGTATATAAAAATCTTACAAGAAGTTAATACATTAAAAATATCACGTCTGAGGCAAACAAACGCGGTTATGAAATCTAAAAATTGATATACGTAAGGAACCAACCTAGATATTCTAAATATTTTTTGAAAAATTGAGTACGCTTAGCAGCATATCACTTATAACGAGCTACGGTTTGCCTTCATTTTAGATACCGCTAGCTTTGCGCCGCACCAAGATTAAGCAAGAGAAGTCGAAGGAGAAGGACAAAGATAAGGACCACACGGACACGCCACGACCGCGGCGCAAGACCAAGGCCAGCACGTACGTGGACGACGATCCTGATCTGGACGACATCCCGCTGAAGAACATCAAGAAAGAAATCAAGCCTGAAGAGACTGTGTCCTTGGAGCGGTACTACTTTGGCCAGACTGGCGATACCGGAGTGGTTGACAGGCAATCTATAGCCGTTCAAGTAAGTTCATTTCCTGTTATGGAAATTACAAATGAGTAACATTTAGCTAGTGTTTAGTACTGTCGACCATTAGATGGACACAGCGAGCAGATGTTATATTTGTTGTTATTCAGCCTGTGACATTTTATTGAAAATCAACAGACGAACAACTAATCTGCCATTCCTTGTCAGTCATTTGTCTAATTCAATGATAAGATTTTTGATAAATCTGACTCTATTGATAAACATTTCCAGTGCCCTGAATGCCAATTGGAGTTCAACGAGAGTGGTGCACTGACAGAACACCTGTTGAAGCACGTCGTCCCTCCACCAGAGGGCGCCTCCGAGGACGCTCCGCAATGCCACTACTGCCTCGCGAGATTCCTTGACGAAGAGAGCCTTGCTGCACATCAGAAAGACTCTCATCCTATTGACACTAAGTCACCCAATCTCTACACGTATGCGTGCTTGATTTGTGAGGTATGTTTTATTTAATTGAGAGAATGTTTTAATTTTATGTTAAGATACATTAATATAATTATAATTCATTAAACATTCAATTACGATACATAAATTTAGAAATTATATTTATAACGTGGTCTATGTTGTTTTAATAAAGTGTGCATATAGTTGTTTATGGATATATCTGTTGGTACATGAATTTCATCCCTTTAATCGGCCATTTAGCTAGAGTGCCCATTACCTGAAAAGGGAGAAGCATATAAAGCAAAGAAATGAGTAAAAACCATATTTATATTTCTAGGGGCGCTTCGCAGCAGTTCTGACACTGGCAACACATATGCAAAAGGTGCATGCTCCTCGGGAGCTGCCTTACGCCTGCACGCTGTGCCCGTACAGGTCCTCCGCACACCGCGCCACGCTGGACCACATGAAACGAGCCCACCGCTTGTCCAACTCTGTTCACTGTCCATATTGTCTCAAGGTAAGTTAATCATAACCATATGATTATGTGTAATAATTGCTAATGTCAATGTCAAAAAGCTTTGGAGTAATTTAAAGCTTTAATTTTTTGAAATAAGGCTGCACAGATTGTGTCTAAGAGCTACAAGTTCATTATTTGAGAACATAAGGCAATGAATAAAGTTGCTCACTGATGTCACAAATGAGAAAAGGATTGTGGTCCAATTGACAGCACTGAAGATGTAAATATAAAATAGTGCGAGTAATATAATTATCGTAGGTAGTACTATAACATAGCTATACTAATATAAATATAGTAGGGAGTCCTAGTATGTTCAGCAGTGGACATCTAAGAGACTGATGACGATGATGATGAATATAACTATACGATAACACGGTCGGCAGGTGACGCCGGTGTACGCGGGCGGCTGCGAGCTGCGCGCCAACACGCGGCTGTTCCTGCAGCACGTGCGCGCGCACCGCGCCCGCGCGCCCGACGCGCGCTGCAGCCGCTGCGTGCTGCGCTTCGTGCACCTCGGTGCGGTCCACTCTAGCGCCTTATACTTGTACATCTAACATCTACTTAGGGGCGGAAGGGCTTCCGACCTTCATCTTGGAGCCCAGCACAACACTGGCCGCGGTGCACAACAGACGAGTATCTGTGCGACCGATTGCAGTATAGCGTAGTCTACCTAATTTAGGCTCGATGTTCTGGCCGCCGATGAGCAGTAACGAGTGGGGAGGCAATGCGATTGCACGTCCCTATACCGAATATTGGTCAGGAGTGACACAGGCTGATGGCGATAATATATTTATGGCACATTATTCTTTATCTCCTCATAAATATGTGTGTCAAATAATATAAAAAAATATATAATGGTAAACGATTTTTAGGTCATTTGAAGGAGCATCAAATCCGAGATCATCATTCTGTTGAAGATGCGATTCCACTCTGCTCGGAAGAACATCTCATTAACAAACCTAAGGTTAGTTACATATCAATTAACTATGCAAATATTTTATACATCAAGCTTACATTATGGTTGTTTTGATTATCAAAATTTCTCTATACATTAATTACTATTTATTCTTATTACCTAAGGAGTATAACGATAGAAATACATAGTCATGTACCGGTTGTGCGCAGAACAAGGCGCGGCCGCCGGTGAAGGACTCGACGTCGCACAGCGTGGCCGAGACGTACGAGCAGCTGACGCTGGTGTTGCCTGACGGCGTGCTGTGCCGCGAGTGCGACGTGCCACTCGACAGCGACAAGCACTTCCTGTGCGTGCGCTTTATACGAGCTACTTATTTTTACACTTGATTTGCGTCGCACTTACATGTTACGTAACTTCACGTCTGTAATCCCCGAAGGGGTAGGCAGAGCAGTGTAGTATACTCCGACGTTTCACCAGTTACGTTTGTGTCCCGTGGAATAGGAGTTGAGCCTATTGTCATACACCAGGCATAAGTCCAGACTCAGACGAACTATTAGCAATTCTAAATCAGAAAATTCCATTTAAACCCGACTCGGGATTTGCACCTAGAACCTCCCGATCGACATTCGCGCTTGCAACTACTCAACCAACGAGGAAGTCAGCATTACATCATTCGTTCATTATCAGCCTACTTCCGGCCACTGCTGGACATAGGCCTCTCCAATAACACGCCACTGAGCTCGATGTTCAGCTCTTCGCATCCAACCGCTGCCAGCCACTTTCCGTATATCGTCACTCCACCTAGCTGGAGGGCGTCCTATGGTACGTTTGCCAAGTCGCGGTCTCCACTCCAGAACACGTCCGCTTCACCGGCTATCGGATCTGCGACTGATGTGACCAGCCCACTGCCACTTCAGATTGCTAATCCTTACATATTGCTTTCCAATATATACATAATGTTAAATAATGTTGCATAATATGTATATATTATATACATTCACGGGTAAGGTCTAACTGTATAGCGCCTAAGAAAGATAATAGTGGTAATGCTAAGCAATGTATCGTGTCGTCGCAGAGGGCACACGACGTGTAGCAAGTGCATGTTCGCATCCTCGTGCTACCGCGGGCAGCTGCGCCACTCGGCGCTGTGCGCGGGGCCTAACGCGCTGGAGGTGGCGCCGCGCGCCGCGCACGCCACGCTCTACTGCGTGTGCGGATACTCCACCGACATCGGTCTGTACTCGCGCTTATCTTTCATACCTTCTTGACAAAAATACAGCAAGGATATAAACCTTTCATTTGAATGCAATGACACATGTCAATATGAAGCTGCTAAGGGTTTATTGCACTATCTATTTATTATTACTACCGGTCATGAATGAACTCTAACATATTAAATTGATCGCCAATAAAACGTTTCCGTCGCGAACTCGCTGCAAACGCCAGGAGGTCATGAGGAAGGACCTCGCACAGGTCTAAAATTAGTCGGGCGACTCCGTAAAACGCACGTGAGTTAAGCCGGTACACTTATAATCAAAATATCATATCATCATTTATATTTAACACATCAGCAGTGTAAGAATAGAAGAGATATTTGCCACTTGATGGTCTCCATATTTGGCCAGATATGGAGAGCATCGAGTGGTAAATATCTCTTCTATCCTTACACTGCTGATGTGTTAAATATAAAAATGGTATCAAACTGCAGGAACGGATATGCTGAGCCATCTGCTGGCGACACGGCACTCGAGCGCGTACGAGTCGGAGGAGGCGGCGCGCAGCAATGCCGTGGGAGCGGACGAGCCGCCGCCGCGCGCACCAGACGAAGCTACCGCCCCCGATGCAGTGCGTTACTTGTTTTTTATTGCATCATACTAATCCGATTTCTTTGTGGTCATCCAATGTGGCAGTTTCCATATTAACACACTATAACAATCAGAACAAATTGCTTAGTATGGCTTAAAAGCATGTTATACGTCCCTGGCCATTGTATTAATGTACGGTGATTCTTATAACTATGAAAAATGTTTTGGGAGCAGGATTTGTATTGATGATTATATGTTATCTTCATCTTGTGTTCATTTTCCTTTGTGAAAGTGTGATAAATGCCTTGCCTGTTGAAGATCTATTATGTACTAAAATATTATGTCTTAAGTCATTTATTGAGACTTTGTTTTTAAGTTAGGTTCATTTATTTTTTAATACTTTTAAGAATAATTACATATGTAGTATTATTTACCATCATACATAAAATGAATGGACAGCAAGTATATTATAGTCGTTTGTTAAATAAATGTCATGTTTTTATAGCCCGTGGAAAACCTGCCGGCCATAGCAGACTACGCGCCGCCGTCCGTCATCAACACGCAGCTGTCGCTCGACGACCTCGCCCCGCCCTCCGTCTTGCAATCGGATCAGGTATGAAATAACTATGTAATAGTAATAGAATTATCCAGTGCATTGTAAAATTTCTGTTAACATGATACTGAACAGTCTGTTCAACGTAATATCAATATACTGATAAAGATATGTATCAATAGTAGCTCAGCAACAGAACCATATTCGTGAATCAGATTAACATTGAAAACCTTAAATATTATTGTGTGTGTATTGACCAGTGTGGATTGAATCTAGTTTCACAGTGATTATTAAATGTGCTCAGTTTAATATTATATTCCTCATCTTAGTAATTACGTTTTTTTGTTTAACAGCATGATCAAGAACTGCTGAAGGACACATATGACCGTCCTTTGGCGACGCCTCGCCATGAAGAGCCTCATTACAGCCTTGGGGATTTTGAGCCACTCCCACAGGAGCCACCACCACAGCCAGATTTTGAACAGCTGTAAAAATAAACAACATGTAATCAATATGCTTGAAACATATTTTATTTGTTAATAAATAATGAATTTAATATTATTAACAAATTATATGTAATGTTAGTTTTCTTTAGTACACTTATCATTATATTCCAGAGTATTATGTTAAAAATATTGCTATATTATACTAGAGTAATTTTCAAATTAATGATGTTGGTATCTTTCCTCTTTTACTTATACGTGTCTTCTATTAGGTACATTTATTCATATATGTAAGGAAGGGAATACTTGATATAATAGAAATACAAATAAATGATTGAAATTTTATTTTTTCTTTCTTTTCTTCTTGAAACCTAATGTTACTTTGTTTCCAACTCCATAATCTTCTATCCTACTGCTGTTATTATCTAAAATGATACCATCATAATCCAAGTCATATGTTTTCCAAATATATTTCCAAGATATTTTTACTTTGTTGCCAGTTCTTTGAAGATACAATTCAAAATGTCTAGCAATGGCTTTCTTTAAAATACTGACAGTAGCATTTTGAGGTACCTGAAACAAATTTCAGTAAATATTAGTAAAAATTATACATACAGTACTGTATGAAAAACTTATTATGGTAAAACATGATAAAAAAAAATAATAGATTTAGGATTTACAACTTTAAACTAGCAGTTAAAAAACTAAATAACATGTAATTATTATTAACATTGGCTTGGTTAATACATATTAGCATAGGGACATTGCTAATAGTCAGTGAGAGACTAGCTAAAGATGTGTTGCTACTCACCAAAGTTTGAGATGGCTTCATCAAATATATATGGACTAGCATCCACACATTTTAGAATGATACAAATAGTTCGAGTAAGATTTGTTTCACAGCAGAAATAGGTGTCTTTGTGGTATGTCTCCACACAAGCCATATGCATCCGTTAAATTAAATTAATCATAGTAAAATTACAATACAATGTTGACTTACGATAACTTTTAAAATGGGCTCACTCTGTCTTGAAACAAAAATAGTAATAGCTTGTCCATGTTCCACTGCTGTCTGTAAAAAATATTACACTTAAGTACCTATTTCATTAGACCTAAGTAAAATTTAACAGTTTAATAAGTCTTAGATTCATAGATTAAGAGCATATAGCAATGGTTACTTGTTACTTCATCATCCCTAATAATTATAAGTAGAAAAAGTTAAATCTTCGGATTTACTACCGACCTGAGAGAGAATTTCTTCGTGAGTGATATCAAGTGGCAAATCAGATAAAAGCGAATCTGAACTTATTAACGTACACAAACAAGACTTTGTTACTTCAAGCAGCTCATCGTGAGATAAACTGCTAGCTGCGTCTACGAGCTCATCCATTAAAGAATAGACTAACAAAACAAAATCCTACATTATATTAAATTCTAGTGAAATTGTTTATCATTATAATTAAACAAGCGAAAACTCATATAAGCAATCTTTGACTTGTGAAAGAATAAAACAAATTAAACCAATATTTTCTCTTAGAACTACATATCACAACACCTTTGTCTAAAGCTCTATACTACATAAGTACTAAGTAGTTTGTTATTGTTATAAATTATTGTTTTAAGTAATAGCTACTTGTTTTATTAATCTGAATAGATGTATATTTATTGATACTATGACTTGACTTATTTGACAGTTGACCCAGTATTCTTCATCAATGAGTAAATTATATGGAATCTGTTATTTTTATGTAATTCATGAAAAATTTTACATATTTCTTAGAAACTTCGTTTTAAGCATCGTAATAATGATTAATAAAATTCGGCGTAGAACAAGTTTTTAGTAGGACATTTTGTAACTTTCCCGATTTAATTTAAAATATTTAAATCATAAACGCGAAGAAATTAGAAATTCGTGTTCATCATTATTTACCATTTTATTGTTTTACTGCTGATACTTATATTTTCTCTGAAAGAAAAGTATTAAGGCCCTAGTGATTAATATTGTCCATGTACGGAATGGAGATTAATTTTCAATAATATAATCAGAGAAATTTATTTTTAACTCAATCACAGGACAAAGTAAATGTGACTGCAGAAAATAATAGTAATTGTAATAACGCATTATTGTCTAACTCGAAAATAATGGCAATGGAAATACATAAATTAAAATTTTTAGGTACTAGCAATTAATTAAAAATAGCTATTTAAGTAAATTGAATACGTCTGCATTAAGCAAAAAAACTTATTTTAGTGCAAAATTCATTATATTCTATTTTAAACTGTTGTAACTAACATGAGAATAAATAGGTAGATATAAAACCATAGATAATCTTTATATCATTATTTCCTAATTTTATATTATCTGTAAAGCTGAATTGAAGATAGACCAAATTTTGAGGTTAGAAGTTGGTTCTGTTATCAACTTAAATTAAAATTACGAAATACCAAAATATTTAATAGATCCTGACTTAATAATCATAACAAAATGGATTCCTTGTCTACTGGGTCGCTAAGTGGAGCACAGAAAGAGGAGCTTATGGATCAGGTAAAACAGCAAATCGCCATAGCAAACGCTCAAGAACTCCTTACGAAGATGTCAGAGAAATGTTTTAAGAAGTGCATTAATAAACCGGGAACTGCGTTGGACAGTTCGGAACAGAAATGCATAGCTATGTGCATGGACAGGTACATGGACGCGTGGAATCTTGTGTCAAGAACTTACAGCAGTCGTATACAGCGAGAAAGAACCAATATGTAAAACTTCTGATTCTCAATGGTTAAGCCATTACAGTGATGTAAATATAGACAACTTAGTTTCAAAGCATTTCAAATTGTAAGTTGCGACTGCCGGTTATTGTGTTATGTTATATAATAAAATGTTATAGGTTTAGTGTTTTTACTTAATTTTTTTAAACCTTTATGGTAACTTATTTAGCTTCAAACTTTTTTGTACATGCAGTCAAAGTCCATGTATTATTTTTGAACCCAAAACCAGTTGTCAAGCAGACCAGAATGTATATATTCTGTATGTATGTTTTGAATGAATGTATATATATATTGTATATATACAAAACATAACAGTATTTTTATCCACATATCTCACAAATATTTGCTTTGAACAGATGTCATTGAGAAGTAATGTCAGTGGTATTAACATTCTAAAAGTTATGTTTATAGACTACCATGGGTGAGTGGCTACAAATGCAACTCTCAATCAAGAGGTTCTGAGTATTATCCCTAGGATGACTAAAGTATTAATAGGTTTAATTTGGAACTCCCAGTAGTAGTTATGATTCTGGATTTGTACACAGTGCATGGCAATAGGCTCACTTCCTATCCCAAAGTGGGAACATAAGTGATTCTGCTGCAGTCTGCTTAGCCCTCTGGGGTAATACAGGTGTGATGTTATTACACATACATAATGGAAGCTGACTTCATCACCTGAGTAGATTTATGGAAAATGCAATTTGGCATTAAGTTCACTGTTTGGTAACAATAATAAAGAGTGCATAAAACAAATTAACAGTAAAATAAACATTAAACAATTCAGTAAATAAGGTATGGAAATGAAAGGGATAATTTGCAATAAATATTCTACTGTATTTCTCCTCTAAGCATTTTCTTCCTGAACTGATAAAGCTTCTTTATCCACATTTCTTTTAAATCTGCTTCACTTGGTATTTCCTGAAAAGTAACGAGAAGAGAATAATTAAAAGTCATGTTCTTTGTAAAGACAATAAAGACTTCAATGTAGTAAAGATTTAAGATTTTATTATGGTTTAGTATACTTGTATTATGTTAGTAAGCTACAATTTTTGAACTGTAACATCACACTTGTAATCTCAAAAAGGGTAGGCAGGGCAGTGTAAAACACTTCCACATGTCACCCTTTATGTTTACATCCCAGGGAATAGGTGGTGGGCCTATTGCCGTATACCAGGTACAGAGTCAGACTCAGAGTCATTACTAGAAATTTCAAATTCGAAAAATCCAATAGTACCCAACCCGGGATTTGAACGAGGACCAATCAATCAATTTTTGTCTTCTAAGAAATTAATTATCAAAAATGAGTATAATAGATTTTGGAGCACTTGAGGCATAATTATCATATATTCCAAATAAACTACATATACAATTTGCTAAACTTTGCCGCTGCCTTGATTCATATTTATTTTTGAGTATTTTGTTTTTATTACACAAGATACCCAAGGAAATTGTTGAAAAAATATTAAATTCATATTTACTTTGTTTCCAGCTTTCTGATTTACCCAAATAAATTCTATCAAAATGTGTGAAATAAGTCATTAGATTTTTAGTTATTTTTATCTAGGTTTATTGCATATGTTTACCTAATGACCTATTTACAGTACTGATTTATCATATTGTACATTGTGGGTCTTACACATACCTAGTGCCTGGTCTCCCGGTCTATTTTAAGCTTTGTGTAAATATGCTTATGTTTTTAATATTATACACTTCTTAGGCTGTTTTATACTGAATTTTATACTGTAGATAATAGAAAATCATAGAATACATTGATGCTTTATAAGTGAAAAAAAAAATTCTAAGGTTTGTGAAGTCTATTAACTCGTACTTGACCAGCATGGCAGATCATGGCCTTAACCCTCTCAATATAAGAGAAGACTCATATTCCAACAGTAGATTGACAAATGGGTTGATTATTTTTATTGTTTTTTTTAATATGTGAAGCAGCCCCTATTTATATAAAGTTAAGAAATTTATTTAATTTATTATACCAGAAAACTTACAGCTAACAAATAACAAATATAAATATAGCAAGTGGGGGCCATGTACAAGTTTCTACATGTAACATAAATAGTAAAGTTATACGTGATCAGTTCAATTTGTAGTCTTACACAAGTACTATCATCAACATCATCATCGTCAGTTTTTAGATGTCCGCTGCTGGACATAGGTCCACTCTAAGGAATGGTGCCCATTAGTCCTGCACCTTACCAGCAGATTTGCTATGTCTTCTTTAGGTCATCAAACCGTCTAGTAGGACGTACAGGAATACAAGCATTAAATTATAAAATCTATGTTTAATTATACTAACCGCAAAATTAATGATTGAGTCATCATTCTCTGGTTTGGCTTCAGACTGTGGAACTTTAACTGTTTCTGCATTCAAATCTATAACAATGTTTTGTGACAGCTTTTTGCTCTTTGATGATGTAAAAGATTTCTGTACAAATGACTCATTGTTAATTTCATTCAATACATTTCTGTCATGTATAGTTGGCATGTCTTCTCGAACTTCAACTTCTTTGTATTCATATATGGGTATTTTGGCCAAAGTGACTCCAGCAGCTTCTGCTGCTTTAATTGCTTTCTCAACCTGTGTCTCAGTGTCATCTACGTTAATGAAACATTTTGATCTATATGACCTTTCTGCAATTACAAAATACTTAGTCAATTTTTAATAATGTTGAGTAACAACAGAAAAACAATTATAAACATGGTTTCAAATTCGATTTTTTTTAATAGTTAAAGAAAATTGTAAAAATTGAGATACTATTATAGGTAATAATAAATAAAACCAAATTGAAACACTGATATACTCCTTACCAATGTCAAAAGAGCTGGAACGACTTGATGAACGCGATTTCCTTCTGTTCTTCCTACTGCTTTTGCTGTTTTTGGATCGACTATACGAGCTGGAATGTGAACGAGAGCGATCGCGCGAATACTTGGAGCGCTTTGACTTAGAGCGGGAGAGCGATCGTCGACGCGATTTACTCTCGTACCTGTCTTTCGAAACACTCCTGGAACAACTCCGCTTTTTATACCTAAACCGTGAGGTAGAGCGTCTTCGTCTATGACTACTTGATTCTGACTTATCCCTAGACCGCGAGCGCCGCTTAAGCTTATTTCTGGATTTCTTCCTATCGTAAGATGATTCAGAGCTATATGATGTGCTACGTTTATCGCGGTAGCGATTCTTTTCTCGAGGCATTTGTCTTACAACTAAAACATATTTAGAATAAACTAAAGTATTTTAGAAAACTGTAATAATAAACCGCAGATGTGTAGTGTGTTGACAATTAACTATAATCGAAAATGTCATTTTGACATAACTGGTTACATGCCTGTAATTATGTCATAGATAGATATAAAAATACTGATATCGTATCTTTGCTTAATAATTGTGTATTTTCTAAAAAATAGAATCCCATTAGACCGTTCTTTTACTATCATATAAATCTTAAATTTATATGGGTATCACGACACATTTGGTAATCAATATATACGCAAAATTTTGCCGTTGGTCTTCAAGGTATTTTGAATATTTTTATTTACGTTTAAAAACTATAGATGTCGCTGGCTGACTTACTACGTTCCTGTTTACATAATCCGCTTATTATTTTTTTGTAACACTCTAAACTATAAAATACACTTATTTTTGAATGTAATAGTAATACTATGCTATTTTTTTTAAAAAAAGCACAATTTACGTATTGCTTGAAAAAATTATAATAGTCTTTACTACATTGTTCCTGACAAACAGAATAGCTGCGTAAAAAGAACTACATCCAGGGCAGCGACCAGAGTTAGTCGGCCTCGATGACGGAATGTGTAAAATTTTAAGATGGTGAAGAGCAGTGTTTTTCGGATTATAGTCAAAAAATTCAACATTGGTGCTTTGTTTCTTTGTTGAAATAATCAAAATGCGTCCAATTGCGTGATAAAGTTGATTTTAAGACCTTTTTCCGTTGTCATAGTGGACTAAGTGCTTAAACGTGGTCGGTCTGATCATTGACATTGTTTCGTTATAAAATTTTGTACCATCGTGATTGTTATGTTTATACTTGGATTGTGTGCGTTTGTTGATAGCAGTAAATGGATTAGGCGTTTCTAATGTTTTCGAAGTCATGGAGAGGCAGGAGAGGACAATTGCCAATATGGAGGCCACAGACACCGTGGACACCAAACAGGTGAGACTGAGACGTCTGTGTGTAATTGCCGGTTGTTAATAATTTCACTTTTATCAGACACATGCTTTTCGAAACTAGGTCCATTTGATAATAATCGCCGGGTCTATCGAGAAAACATGTAAAAGACATCAAATTAGATATAAAAATGTGCGTATATTTTTTGAATGAAATTTTACAATTTATTCGGCAGCCAAATTTAGTTAGGAGCTATCTGCATATATTGTTCTAATAGAAACAATAAAAAATAATGGTGTCACCATTCAAATGAGCTAAACACATCAAGGCAAAGTGTGGGTGAAGTTGACTGCAGCCCACACTTCTGCTGAATAAATTATTGGTATTAGAACATTGTTATGTGCCTTAGTTGTCATATCAGATATGTTTATGAGGCCCTCCTTTGTCTTTCAGTGGGTAAACATTTTCGGCATAATTATACTTAACAATAGTGTTATGTTGATATAATGAGTGAAGTATTTGCTTAAATGGTTACAATGATATCACCAATAATTGCATTGCAATAAAGTTATTTCAGTGTCAGGGTGAATTTCACATATATATCTGTAGTAGCATGAGACTACTGTCATATAAATATATTTATTACTGATTGCACTGGAAAACCACATTTTACATTTTTAACAGTAAGTCTGAATTTCACCCCTTTCTATTATGTAATGCTGTGTTACTAAGTCTGGTGCAAACCTAGACAGTATTTGCCATGATTTGAAATTATATTTACTTGAAATCAAATTGCATTTAGAACCTTGCACCAATTGACCATTTTTGGTCACTCGCAACATGTTGCTTTAAACATTCATCCGCACCTTGTGACTCACTAAGACTGACCTTTTATATTTTGGCTTGAATATAATTTTGAACTATTTAAACTCTCATTTGAATATCCCTAGGTATATGTTTGTGCATAAATATTGGGCAGTTGGAACTTTAAATGTTACTCTCACATCTCTCATACATCTATTTACATAGAGATCACTATAAATATAAGACATC
>DWDT01001929.1:0-14692 GCA_018245595.1 Microceris scylla | reverse complement strand
ATTATTTTTTATCTTTCATAGGCACATATTCAGATAAATTTTAAATTCCAAATTTATAACCCAAAATCACGCCTGTAATCCGCGATGAGGTAGACAGAGGAGTGTAGTACACTCCCACGTTTCATCAGTTACGTTTAGATCCCATGGACTAGGCGGTGAGCCTACTGCCATACACCAAATACAATTCCAGACTCTGAGTCACCACTAGAAATTTTAAATTAGAATAATCTTATAGTACCCGTCCGGGATTTGAACCCAGGCACTCGCGATCGGCAGTCGCGCTTACAACCACTCGACCAACGAGGCAGTCAACGTATTTAATTATAATTGTATTATGTGATAGGCTATTCTAAATTTATATCTCTTATAATTTTTCAGCAAAAGAGAGGCAGAGGACAGCATGGGGGTGACAAACATGGAGCTGGTAACAAGGGTTCGGGACAAAGACAGAACTTTATGCGGCTGGGCTATGAAACAGGGAACAATCCATTCTACCTTCGCTTTCCCCATGAGCATTATTACAGAGGTCATCAGTAAGTAATCTGGTATCTTGCAAATATCTGTTACATCTTCAAGTGTTTGAATTTTTCACATTTCTAATACTTTTTTATAGCCACAGAAGACAGTATCCACCACTTTCATTACACCAGTTGCAAGGCATAATTGACAGAGATCGTATAGACACAACAAAACCTATAGATATTGCCAGTATAATCAAATCGGGTGTTTATAATATCTTCCCTGATCAAAAACATTTTGGGGTACACCTAACGGATGAAGGAGCTGATAGTTTTCAGGCCAAAGTTAACATTGAAGTCCAATGGGCAAGTGAGCAAGTCATAGCAGCTATAGAGAGGAATGGGGGCACTATACTTACAGCATATTATGACCCACACAGCCTTTTTCTATTGAAAAAGCCTAAGAAATTCTTCGAATCAGGTCAAGCTATTCCGAGAAGAATGATACCCCCACCAGATGTCATTGAGTACTACACCAGTCCTGAATCACGAGGTTACTTAGCTGACCCAGAAAAGATATCTCATGAAAGATTAAAATTAGCCCAAAAGTATGGCTACCAACTACCCCAATTAGAAGATCAAACAGAAAGAAAAGACCCAAGACAAATATTTTTTGGATTGGAACCTGGGTGGGTAGTGAATCTAAAAGATAAATGTATACTTAAACCAAAAAATAATGAACTTTTGGAGTTCTATGCATCATAAACAATATTATATCAGTATTGCATAAGATAAATTATGAAATAAAACATTTTCTTGCAAACAATTTATTTTATTTACATCAGTAAGTACATTACATCGACCATGATGCAACTTCTAATAAATCAGCCACAACATTGTTTCAATGGCAAGTCAAAATATATATTATCACAAGGTTACACTTTCATAAATTATTTTCATTGTTCTTATATTATTCATATTATTGTAGTACATTTTAATGGACATATTCTTTTTAAAAATGTCTTGATACTGGCAAAAAGGGTTTGCATTATCTTATTTTAAATATTGTTAATTCACAAACTTTTAAAGTTGAAGAATATAAATACAACACTGGCATCTGCAAAATAAGTGTCGCCTAATACATGTACCATATACCTGTGCAAATTAAAAAAAAAATTGTGTTCTTATCAATTTTACTTAATAACTGTACATTAGTAAGAGCAACAATTGTTTATATACATAAATGCTGATGTCACATAATTATAAGTATTTAAATAATTTTAATGATCTTGTATCAACATTTTTTAATGCACTCTACTCTTTTTAAAAATAAGGTATATTTTGTAGTGTATCTTTAAATAGACATCGACCATCATCCCACCAAAAGTTTATAGTATTTTGAATGCAATGCCATATATTTCTTAAGCAATTGAATTGTCGAGTAGGGCCGAAAGATGAATTACAAAATAATATCTAATCACCTCAAATAGTGATTTCCCACGCCTCGGTAGATCCATAACACATCAATTCCCTTTTATTATTACCTGATGAAATGAATCTAATCCTTGATCAAGTCAAATGTATGCCTTCATCAATTGCCTCCACATCACACAGTTAAAAAATACTGAATGAAAAATAGCAAGAATTGTGGTTACTAAAAGGGGGTGACTATTCCCTAACTATAAATTAAAACTATGAACAAGGCTGATAATTCATAACAAAAAAACATTTTTAGATAGCCTGGCCAGCGCAACTTATGTGATATAAACAAATTTACTAGTTGATTGTAGCTGAGTTAACAATGTGCATCTAAAGATACTTACAATTAATGAAATGATAAATTTAATAGGATGTTTTCATTTTTACTCAGTCCCTTTGATCGCTCATAACATTACTGTCAATAAAATCCTGCAAGTTTTTATGGTTCATAGAAAACTTTTAGTATCTGTAATGATCAGGTTTGTAAGGTCCTTCGAGAGGAACGCCTATGTATTTAGCTTGTTTCGGTGTGAGTTTAGTGAGCTTTACTCCAAGGTGATCCAAATGAAGAGCTGCCACTTCCTCGTCCAACTTCTTGGGCAGTGTATGGACACCAACAGGATAAGCATCATGTTTAGTCCACAGCTCAATTTGAGCTAGAACTTGGTTAGTGAATGAATTAGACATAACAAAGGACGAATGACCAGTAGCACAACCTAAATTTACTAATCTTCCTGCTGCAAGTACAATGATATGGTTTCCATTTTCGAGTTCATAACGATCAACTTGGGGTTTAATGTTCTCTTTTTTGGCATTCTTTTCCAACCAATCAACATCAATTTCACAGTCAAAATGTCCAATGTTGCAAACAATTGCATCATCCTTCATCCGCACAAAATGTTGCTGGCAAATAATGTCTATGTTACCTGTAGTTGTTACAAATATCTGTCCAATTTCTGATGCTTCATCCATTGTAGTTACTTGGTAACCTTCCATTGCTGCTTGAAGTGCATTTATTGGGTCAATTTCGGTAACAATAACTCTTCCGCCAAATCCCTTGAAAGCTTGGGCACATCCTTTACCAACATCACCATAGCCTGCAACTACACATACTTTTCCGGCTATCATAATGTCTGTTGCTCTCTTGATGCCATCAAGCAAGGACTCTCTGCAGCCATATAAATTATCAAATTTGCTCTTGGTAACTGAATCATTTACATTAAACGCAGGAATCTTTAAAGTGCCCTCTTTGAACATCTTGTATAAATTGTGTACACCAGTAGTAGTTTCTTCAGACAGTCCTTTAATACCTTTCAATAGATGTGGATATTTATCATGTACCAAGTTGGTCAGGTCTCCCCCATCATCCAAAATCATGTTAAGGGGCTGAAAATATATTGATAAATTTTATGAATTGCAAAATGTAATATAACATACATGTCAATAATTTAGTCCAATAAAAAATTATTATTAAAGAAATGCTTTATCATGAAAACATATTTAACAATTTTATGATGCCTATAACATATTGGCACATTAACTGTCCATAGGAACAGATATATAAGCAGATTTAAATATATGACTAGAAAACAATTTAAATTTCAATATATTTTATCACATCAGACATGTCATACATGTATCATATGGAAACAAGTCTAGGCAGATCAAGCTGTCCAATCAAGATAAAACCATCAATCAATTAAAATCATCCGATGATTAAATTAAGACTATAATGCTTAATTTATCATTTTGTCTTACCTGGTTATCAGGAAACATTAATGTTTGTTCAATACACCACACATATTCTTCCTCAGTTTCTCCTTTCCATGCAAAGATTCCTATTCCACGAGCAACCAGTGCCGCAGCTGCTTCATCTTGTGTACTGTAGATGTTACTACTTGACCATTGAACCTAGAACATTTGATAAACCATATATTAGTATATAAATAATAAAATAATAACCTTTTTGTGTATGTTTTGTTACCTATAAACAATACAATAAAAATCCTGATTACTCCTTCAATGACTAAACCTGTGATAAAAATTAGATCCATCTTTGAACCCATTAAAATAATGATCTCCTACTTTGGAAAGTTACAATTGAGTCAATTTGATGTATAGATTTTAACCAGACACATTCATTTTATTAATTAGAAAAATATTTAATGTAAACCTCTTTAAGGGAGGTTCAGAGGCAAATTCAATAAAAAAAATTATGATAAGTTTACCACACTGTGTAATACACGGTGAATATTGCGCAAGAACTTAGAGGCCAAGGGTGAATGATAAAGATTTAACATAATAAGTAAGTAGATAACCTTTGATAAGACATGTTTTACAAACTGGCAGTTTTCTCATGCAATATTTAAAATAACAATAGGCTTTGCACAAGATTAAATCATTATGTTACTAGTCAGAGAATTTAAAATACTTCTGCAAATACAATATATAAAAGATAACAGTATATTTTTTAAACTCTCATATAGTGTGGGATCACAAATTCAATTCTAATCATATACTTTTTCAGAAGGCAAATCTATAAACTCTATCCAACAACTTTGTTCACTTATATTTCTGAAAATGAAAAGCTTTAGAGTTATATTTACTGGCTGATTTGTTGGTGTAGTGGTTAGAAGTGTGACTGCTGGGGCAAAGTATTACAAGGTTTTTCCTACTTGAAATTCCCCATAGTAGCATTAGTCCACAATTGTGGTCAATGTATAGCAATACACTCACCTCGTATTACACAAAATATAGAACATAACTGGTGAAAAGTAGGAGTACTACACTCCTCTGCTTACTACTTTAGGGAAAATCAATTGTTACAATTGTACAGAACACTATGAGTTTACAACTATATACAATACTGAGGGCTAAAAAATTATTTTAGACACGTCTATGCATTTTTCTAAATTAAGATTTTGTTTGTATTGAGAATTGTATTTATGATAAATCCATACTAATATTATGGATTTGAAAGTAACTCTGTCTGTATGCTACGCTTTCACGCTTGAACCACTGCACAGATTTTAATAAAATTAAGCATAAACATACATAAGACGTTGTGAAAGGACATAGGCTACCTTTTACCGCGGAAAAAATATCTCATTCCCACGGGAAACAAAGTTAATCGGAAGAAAGCGTAGCGTACATGAAAGCGTTAAGATTACCTTTAGTATACCTTGAAGTTTATGAGAGATTGCATGTAATTAATGAAAATAACATGAACCCAAGTTTAATTCAATTACTTTAAGTCCAGCGGAGCGGGCGGGTATAAAACTAATGATGTAATGATTTCAAGAATTTGAAATATCAAGTGGAATATTTTAAAATATATAATAAATTGCGAGAGCACCAGAATTTCCATTTAAATTTTTAGTGTTAGCAATAAATAAGTTGGAAACTTATAGATGAACCACCTGATAAGTTTTTTTACAAACTTTTAGTTTGCATTACAGAAAAATAAACATTTATGTACTATCTATCTTAATTTGAAACAATTTAAGCAGACATTAAAAGCAAAAATTATACAGATTATTTTACCAAAACTTTTGATTCTACATAAGAATGAGGAAAACATTGTCCAATATTACTATTTCTAAGAAATACGGAAATTCCATTTATTTATTGTAATCTTGATATGTTCAGAACATAGATTGTGGCTTTCAAGAATACTATATAAATGATAACAAAATCAGTCCATCGTAGGACTGATTGTATTTTTCATAAACGAAAAAGACAACACATTAAATGTACTCTACATGTACTCTAGATAAGTTTTTCATATCTCGCCATTCTTGGTAAGGATAAAATATGTGTAATCTGGTAACTCCAGATTTAGTTCACATGTGGTATTCCTTCCTAGTTTTTATCTATTAATTTATTTAATTTAATGTTTGGTGAGGTCAATTCAGACGAGAGTAAATTGTTATTTAAAAAAGGAAGTCTTAACTATAATCTTGTACGAAATGTCTTGATAGTGTGGTCTCTTGTTTTATCGTTGAAAAATTAATATAACAATTAGTTACACTCACTTCTGCTCCCAGTTCAATAAGAGTTTCAATAAGCACAGCAGTTTGCACAGTCATATGCAGGCTGCCCGCTATCCTGGCTCCCTTCAAGATCTTTGCTGCTGCGTATTTTCGACGGCATGCCATCAATCCAGGCATTTCCTTTTCGGCCAACATTATCTCCTTACGGCCCAGCTCGGCGAGACTTTCGTTGGCTGAAACATCAGTTGTCATAACATTGTGTAATAAAAGATGTGGCTTATCTTTTAATTATAACTTTATCGCTTTAATATCAACTATCATTTCAAACATGTATTGTAATAAATGATAATACAGTAATCACATTATGTAATAAATACCACTGATTTATGATATCTCATCGCGATAATTGTTCATCTTTACATTTTTAAGTAAATTTTTAAGAATATGAATATGCATGATCGAGTTTAATTATTGAAAATTTGCATGAAAACTAAATTAAAGAGGAAAATTAATATGCAAAAGGAAAAAACACATCAAATAACCAGTTATTATAGCACTAATATCCTTAAAATTTTTATGTCTGAACCACATGGAAATATTGGAATATAACCTCAACCTGAACTTTTTGGAGTTAATTATTATTATCATTCTAAGCGATATTAGCAATATTAAAGGATGCGTTTTGATTACAAAAATATTTTTTATGTCTCCACTAATATATCTTTGTGTATATACTAACATTATGATCGCATAAATACTCACCGATTTTATACTGCATATTTATGTTAAAACTTGGAAATCTAGAAATTTAAAAGTAAATTAAATGAATAAATGATTCCTATGTGTATCTACAATAAAACGCAGTAGTAAAAGAGTGAAAATAAAATAAACTTAAATGAATACCGTACTAAGCAAAGTACAAAACTACTTTCGTCCGCTCCGATGAGTAGAGTGAACGACAGTGATGAAAAACAGAACAGAATCAACAGACCCACATCTTATTTCTCAAGCACAGAGTAAATTAAATTCGTACAATGACAACATTAATGAACGAATAAACCGAATAGGGCTGGTCGTGGTATTACATTGTATATTTACTGAAATACTATTACGACTTGACATCACAATAATGTTTTAAAATATGGAAAAACAATAATAATAAGTAGTACATGGCGCTCACGTGCGATAGAAGTGAAGCTTCTTGCGGAATACGTATGATTTATAATAATTTATTAAAATGTAATGCCTAATTAATATAAGGAAACTTATATTCCTAAGGATAGCAATTTTATCTATTTTCGGTGCGAGATGACTGACTATTATATGCCTACTTATTAAGAATTGGCCCATGTCGTAATTAGCAGACATTAGCAACGGGTTTGTCTTTCTGCTCTAAAGTTTTATTCGTCTTATATGCAAATTAATGCAAATTGTTGTACACGCTACTGTCAAAAAATATGGTTAAGTACGGAAATCAATTATCAAAATTAGTAACAATTGTATAAACATAGTGTAAAGCGTATATGCGAACCGTATAAACGTCATCAAATAACAAGAATAAACAAATTATTCCAAAGTAATTTTGTTCTATCTTTTGCAATTCAAACACGTGACGAATTGAGGACGCTGCTTACAATTCTCGCTGTAGGTACTCTTCGTGTGATTTTCGTACACTTGAAATATCTTTAAAAACAAGCGATATATAAAAGTTTACTGCGATCGAAAAGCAGCACACATAATTATAATTTTATTAGCGATATACGAATAAATTTGTTTGTGAATATATGCTGGTGTAAACATCACTATAAATCCTTTTAAGATAGGCAATTCTTTACTACATAAGCCAAATGAACCGAAAACGTAACATCACAAATGTAGGCGTAATTCTGAAGAGAGAAGTACACTCACATGTTTCGCCTCATAAGTTGTCTCAGCATGGAATAAGGAGTAAGCCTATTAGAACGTACTGAGCACAAATCTAGATTCCAAGTCACTACTAGAAAAGTTAAAAAAATCCTATAGTTCCCTCACCCGTGATTAAAGCCCAGGATCTCTCGATCAGCAGTCGCACTTGCAACCACTCAATCAACGAGTTAAGTGTATATTTATATTATTACCTTAATGTTTATAAATTCACGGCACGGGTCACTTAAAAATTAAATGAAAATGTGTCTTTATGGCGTTCCCCTTTTAATATTACGTCTTTATTTAGTTTACACTCTTTGTTCCAATTCGCTCAATTAACTGGCCAAAGCGAAACGAATGAAACAAGACGTAATTTGAAATTGTTTTATTTATTACAGAACAGTTTACAGAATAGTAGTCGTTTACAGAATAGTAGGCAAAACAAAAGAAATATATGATGTAACAAAATAATCGATAAAAATCATTTTATTCGCTCGGAAAAGTGGGTGGTATTCATTCATCGACTCAATGCCTACGATTCTAAACCAGAACCTTTCACGGCATGGCACTAGTCCTCTTACATATTCACCTATCATCCTCATATAAGTATAAAATATGACACCGAAGATTATGGGAAACAATCAATTCCGACTATAGATATGTACATATATACGCACATTTTATAACAAAACGGTATGACAATAAACCGGAACACTTCTCATAAAAATCTTACATAATTCTCGCAAACATCATCCCTGTCAGCGATGCTCACAGACTAGCAGTTATTTAAATACACATTGCTGATTCTTGATAACGCTCCTAGCCACTTACACTTTATACAACTTCGAAACAATGCAATTTAAACATTATCAATGAGCGTTATCGGTTTCTATCAATTACAAACAAAAGAAACCGCGCATAATGTTTAACATTAACACGTTGTAAACAAATTGTATCGCCGATAAGTGTTCGTACACGAAAAAGGCACTGATTACACTGATCAACATCGAAATACAGCGAAACTGTCGAAAACAAGTCTTCATGAACATTATTGTCTACCATAGAATATAACTTATGAAATCTCACATTTGTCATTTTGCAATCTTAATTAACAATATTTCATAACCCCATCGTTATTCCCAATGTAGGAGGCTCAAATTGCTTCATTGAATACGAGATATATCACAATCATTTACTACCACTAGAAATAACACTTGGAATTCATTTATTTAGCACAGGGGTAACTTTAGAGGCACATAAGGACAAAATGTACAGATAGTCATTTCCAAAATAATATGAGTTAAGTCAACATACAAATTGTGTGAACAATATCCACAGGTAAATAAATCAATAAAGAAGAAACATAAGCTTTAAGTCAGAATTTGTGCTATCAAGAATTTGTGTTAAACAAAATATCTAGTTTTGCACCCATATAATAAATTAATAAAAATTGAGATTCCAATTTTTCCTACAGAAACTGTTGTATTTTATAAAAGGTATGTTGTTCACTTATGTCACCAATGTTGATGCACCATTTTCTTAATATATGTTAACGAAAAGAGCTTTTAATTACATATGTACAAATTTGTGAGCATATAATCAGAAAGGCAGTAGCTCTTTATTCATCACAATGATCTTTTAAAATATAGTTTAATGAAGAACATATGAGTAACAATTGTCGGTAGATACATTAATAGTGATTCAAGAAACGTGAAACATTGCCTATATCAACTTTAACTTAAATATGTAACAATGTAAAATTTAAAAAACAACCTTTGTAACGAATAAAAAGTATTATACACCAATATGGCGTCCTTTAATCTCATCCCTTAAATAACGTTGACGGAATCTTATTATACCAACCCTTTAAAGATTGACTCATGCCTAAGTGTACAAAATATCTGTGATAATCATACACACTTCTCATACATTCTAATCATACATAAAATCTTTCAGTCATTTTACAAAACAATAATAATAATTTATAAAATTCACAATCCCTTGCATAATGTGCATGCCTTAAAATAACATACATCAACTTCCACTCAGTCTCTCTTTCATAATATCTCATTCTCCTCACATAAGTAAAGATACCACAGCCACTGTATGTATCTAAAATACCAAATAGGAAAATGCTTCATTTTATAAGAATATTACAGAAAGATTTTGGTGAGGTATACATAAAAATCAGATAGTGTTGATGTAGGTGCACAAGACTTGGTAGGCTTTTACCATTCTATACCTGAATTTATTTTAATATTACCTTATAAAGCATATTACATATATACATATTAAATTGCAAGTGTAATACATTACAAGAACCAAAGACAAAAATGATCTAATATTATAGTTTTAACCATGAATATAAAATTGAGAAATAAAATAAAAGTTTGTATGTAATGCAAGAAATAGATAAAGTACTGGAAAACAAATGATCCCTACCGGAAGACCAATGCACCCATCAACTTACAAATAATAACATGATATGACCTCCCATTAATACATTTGAGTTTACCAGCAGTAAGTTGTCTGAAACTTCGTTACCTCTCTGTTGCACCATGATGTTTCAAATCTGGAAATATGAAGTTTAAGTTTAATTATACTTCAGATGTTAAAAAATCTTGGTGCTCTAAAACCAAATGATGGTTTGCTTTTAATAAGTGTGTATGTTTAGAGTGAATGAAAACTTTTAAATTTTAGTTTACAGCAAATTATTGCAAGTTACTTAATGATTTGCATAGAATAATATTGTATTAGAACACTTGTTACAATATGAAATTGATATTATGCTACATTTAGAAATGCAATATACTTTAAAATAACTACTGAAAAATCATTTTTACATAATTATAACCACAAGATGATGTATTCACTTAAAAAGCAAATATTTCTAGGATTTTAAGCATACCAATACACCTAAACCTTTATTGACACAAGTTTATTTACCTAAATAACTACTTATAAATTAATTTTACTATGTTATGGAATTATACATGGAGTGTAGTTGTACATGGTTTGTAATATATGTCTCCTTCATACTTTGTACATTTGATTAGCATATACTGATTTTATTTAATGTCCCTCGTGTATAAAATAATAATAAATGGTACCAATAATCATTAAATAAATATATAAACACTTCAATATATCGTTAAAATTGTCTTTGCATAATAAAATAATATGTTAAACTTCCCTTACACCCATAACAATATGATAAACAATGAAATATGTCTATGAATTTATTGAGAATTATTTACTGAATAATATAATGGTCAATGTCAATTGTCAGTTTATCTAATACAACAGTTTTAAAGGCATACATTATATTTCTTACAAAATTTAGCCATAAGAAGATTAACATTGTCAAATTTAAGTGACTCAGGATGAAGCGTCAAATTGGTGATTTGTTAGACTAGCTATAGTTACTTATAAAATAGGTCTTAGCTAGGTGAACATTTACAAATGTTAAACTGAGATACTCAATGTGTTACATATTAGTATTGTTCCAGCCCAAAATAAAATTACTTCAGCAATCTGTTCTCACTACTATACAAAATTAGTATTGCCAGTGAACTTCATATAACAACATGCATGTGAATAAATCCTTGTTAAAGCAAGTAATGAGCTCGTAACATTTTACAAATGTACTATGCTAGTGGCTTGAAAACACCTCAATACACTCAAAAGCAGTGTTATGACCCCGTCCCAAACCATAGCAAGAACAACACAAAACATAAACTAGCTAAACACTGCTGTTGAATGCTTAATAAAAAGGGTGATATTTTGTAAAATATCGATTCTGTTTTAGTGTTTGGCCCGTTCATCAATAAAATTTTTACATGACACAGTTAAATTGTCTTAAGAAAAGCTGCCCAATTTTAAGAAAAGCTGTAATCGTTGCGAGCAGATGCGCCGACTACGGTCTGTCTAAGAGGTTGTCACAGAGGTACCTGATGAGGGCAGAAAAAATGTTTACAAAAATGATCGATGCAATTAAAAGTGTATATTGAAGCTGGCAGAAAGTAAAAAAAAAATGCTCTTTTCTGAATAAAACTGAATATCTCTAACTCTAAAGTATAACATAGCTTACATACTAAAGATTTCCTGAAACAAATAATAACTTTATACCTATCAAATATCCACCAACCTCCATAATAAATATGTAAAGGAGATAATATGATTGCATATGTGTATATTATTTAGGAAATGGATAAATACAAAAAATATTTTCATTATAGCAACACCACAACCACATAGAGTCACATAGTTTATCCAATTGTTAATCATGTTCCTAATGGTGTTAGGTTAAGATGGGTTAGTAGGTGATACAAAGTGACTGGTCAAGCATAAATGGATCAGTTAGGGCACTAACCAGCTTGTGAGGGGAGGGTGCTGCTTAAGCTTGCGGATCTCCTTCGTGGCCCAGTTAGCGAGCGTTTTGGTGCGCTGCGTGCGGCTGCGGCGCGCGGCCTGCAGCAGGTCAAGCAGCGGCCGCGTCTCCAGCAGCGGCAACACACGCTGGCCGAACACAGTGCACAGATCGCCCGTGAGCCCCGCGATCACCGACATGTGTCCGTCCGTGCGCTCCGGCTCGCACGCCACCTGGATCATGAAGTTCACGATCGCCGGTACGTGCGGCTCCACCAACGCCACGTCGGACCGCACCTGAACAAACATTACAATTTTCACATTTATACGTTTGTTTCACAGGGTCAATTATCTAACAAATTTTTAATTAGCATACAAATATTTTGTTTATGCTGGCCTGTTAATTAAATTTTTACGGCTGTAATTAATGAAACCCTAATGCATTATGCAATTAATGCAAACCCTTATGCCAATAACTTAAAGATTAATGTTGTGATAAAGGTTTATTCTTAAATATTAATCGGGTGTTTTTAAAGTGGTATTTGATATCATAGAATACTATATTTGTACATACCTCGCCACCTGCTCCCTTCAGTCCTTGTATTATGCCTGTGTAAGCTTCAAGTACACTTTCGCGGAGTTCACCTAGATATTCTACCATGTCATAATCATTACGATCGACCTGTGCGTTACTGGCCTAAAAAATATAATAAGTATTTAAAAACTGTTTCGAAAATTAAATTTATAAATGCTTTAAATAATATACATACCTGCAGCAACATCTGCATAACCACATCAAAATATTTTGCAAAATCAGGTCCAATGCTAAGTGCAATGTCGCCGAACGCGGACAAAATTTGTGGTTTAACAGAACGATGGATAGACGAGTCACCGAGGTTCTCCAATAAATGGAAGATAATTTCATCACAATAGGGTAGCACCTAAAAAAAAACAAAAAATTCATTGTTTCTCCAATCAATTATCTGCGTTTGAAAATTGTTTAAAATATTACCTTGCTTTTTAGGGCACGACAAATGTCACCAGTAACACCCACAGCAGCTATGCACACTTGATGCTCTTGGTGGTTCTTGAGACCAACATACAGATACTGTTTGAAAGCATCCATGTACTTTAGGAAGCCCTCTCCCAATACTTCTACTAGTGTTGATATAGCCATAAGTGCATCTTCTTCTACTCCACCAGCTTTGCCGGCATTGCCAGCGAACATTGTCAACAGTGCTGTCATTATAGCATCCGAAATCTGTGGTGCATCTTCAGCTGTAACCTTTCGGAGTACAGATTGCAATGTAGCACACAGCAGACTTTGAAGATCATTGAACTGGGAACGATCAGCCTGACTAGATATATGATTCTCCATCTGCAAAACCTGTTGCAGTCGCTCTAAAATAACCATTGTCGTCTTCTGTACAGTGACATAACAATCTGTTGGTGAATTTTTAATCATTTCCATCAGTGCTTCATAGGCAGCTGATCTTAAATTATGTTGAGCTGCATCTTGGCGGTCTGTCGTCTCAAGAAGTCTCTCTACAATGAAATCAAAGTAATTGGACATACAGTATGTTTTTGGCGGGTCAGAATCATCACAATCCGCTGCTTCATATGCAGCTTCGGCTAAACCAGTGAAAGCCCAGCACACATTTGCAGCAACTCTAGGCTCTGCTTTTAGGCCATTAACAAGACTTTCAAGCAAAGGTTTTAGATATTTCTCGTTAATTGCTGCCTCTGGTACAATTTCACAAATTCTTCCAAATGTCCAAGCAGCTGTATCTCTAACAGCCACACTTGAGTCATACATAGCTTCAATCAGTGTTGACATTGCATTTTCTACTAATGGTTTTAAAGTGTTAGGCTGCAAACCACTCAATATAGAACCAAACGCCATTAGAGCTGCCTCTCTATATCGCCAGTTTTCACTTTTAATATTAGAATTTATGAATGGTAGTGCATGAGGAACAATTTCATCTTCACAGCAGTTTGATAAGAGCATTAGGCATACTGAAGCTGCTTTTGACGGATTCCACTCAAGTTCATCATCTTCCTGCTTGGTTAATTTTTGCATTAAAACTGGGGCCAAGTATTGCAGGGCACCTCTGGCGTAAAACCTTGAAGTTCGTACTGGTGGATGTCCTGATAAAAGTAAAGAAAAAAATCATTAAACAACTCATATATAAACAATAACAATAGTGATAAGTAAAATCTTACTAAAAATGAAATTAATGGTAGTCATATCAGTGAATGTTTGAACAATTTATCATAATAAAAACAATATGAGTGATATGAAAATCATTAAGTTACATACACCACAGCCCAAAGTATGATAATTATAACTTTATATGTTACCTAAGAGATATATGCTGTTGTTAAGAAAAATGAAATTAATGAACTATGTAATAAATAAAATATTAATCGACCCATTATAATTCCACTGTTGGAATATGGGTCTCCTCTCATATTGAGAGGGTTAAGGCC
>DWDT01001928.1:0-14698 GCA_018245595.1 Microceris scylla | reverse complement strand
TGAATACAAAATGAATGTCCCGAATTTTATAAATCCGGGACAAATGGCATATTAATTATCCATGTTTATAATAACGCTCAGAATTGCTCCGCAATACTGACCATAGTTCATGACATAAAAAAAATTAAATATATTTGTTACGTACTTTAATGACTGTCTTTTTATTTCATTTAACTCTACTTAACTGTCGGTATAAGTATATAGAATATGCCAAGAAATGTGTAAAAATTTTTGTGATCGTAAAGCACACTCTTATGTTTCCTATTATGTGTCCTGCAAAACCTAAAATACACTAGATTTCAGTACGCAATTGAAATTTTAAATATTTAAGTAAGTTTCGGTTTCGGCCGAAATTGAGAGCGAGACCGAAAGTTCGGTTTTGGTTTCGGTGAAAAATATGTTTTGATCGGACACTAATAATAAGCGCTAAATAAATAAATATATAATGCACATTTTGATACAAACATGTTATCGATAAGTTTTCATACGAATTTGATATTGAATATTTTAATTCGTAATATAGCTATTTTCAAAATATATTCCATAATAGACAACAGTTAAATTAATCTATAGAAAGCTTGATTACCTACCGGAAAAACCGAACGCAGAGTCTCCCTCAACGCAGATGACTCTCTTGCCGGGAGCGTAGTCGCGGCACCACAGCGCCGCCGCGATGGCGAACCCGGGACCCACCTGTATAAATACGGTCTGGGTACAATCCTGGGGTCAGGTGCCATTTGGTTTTTCTAACTTGAAATGCCTCCTAGTGGCTAGGAGCCTGGGTTTTGTGCTCGGTGTAAGGCGGTAGGCTCACCAGCTATTTCCCAGGGGGCATTAATGTAACCGGTGTAACGTGGGACTGTATTATTCGTCTGCCTACCTGTTTGGGAATTACCGGTGTGATGTTACGTTATGTCATAAAATATCGCATAACCTTCAATAGCTCTTCGTTTGTCAAATTAGTCCCATTTTTTATTATACCATTTTTTTCTTTATTGCGTATTATACATTGATGTAGGTTACATACTGGAAGATATTTTCATAGTGCCAGAAATTTACAGAGGTTTTGTTTTCCGATTACTTAGAAGTCTACTGCTTCTAGTAACCTGAAGCTTCATTCTAAAGATATTAAATGGATAAATTTCTCAATATACAAATATCATGCCTGTGCTATGTTTATTTGGACTTTATATTTGTTACATGAAAAATATTGGGCGCAACAACTGACTGCGATTACTACTGTGGGAGGAGCAGAGTACTCAAATCTCTGCAATCACAGCAACGTAATTTTTCACTTGTGACTCCATCATCTACTTGTCGCTACTGGCTCGCGCAAAGTGGATCCTAGCCCGCTGCCCCAGAGCGGCGTTTGCAACGACAAGTGGAATAGATCACGATGCAATATCCCTTCGTTCAGCCGTTATCATCATTACCTCGATTAGCCCCTCAATTGAAAGGTAGCGACTTCGGCTTAGATGATGCTTATCATTCAATTATGGTGTTTAGGAGTAGCTCTCGTAGCCTGCTCGAGGTGCGTATATGAAACGAATATATTGTTACTTTTTTATTCGAGCAATCAGTGACACAGCCTGATAACTTGCATTGATTAGTTGCTCGTTTGTGTTGATTAACTCAATTCACAGGACTCAGTATAATTTCTGCACCTATTAGACTTTTATAACTGAGACGTGACTTCCGCTACATATCTAAAGCTAAAAAGCATCATGGAAGAGAAGCATGTACTTAAAATTAAAACTGATTGAAGTACCGTCTCTTGCTAATACAGAAATCGTTACGAAAGCTACACACACATGATTCGGCTACACACAATAGGTGGATAATTTCCGTGGCGAATAGAGTCGCAGTGCGCTTGTGGATTTCTAGAAATTTGTTTTTTTTAGTCAACCTGAGTTTCTGAAAATAACATTGTAATAAATCGAATTCAACCTGTGAATTTAATGGAAATCGTTAGAAACGAGACACGGGGCGACTGGTAAGTCACTAAACATATACGCGGATACGATAATTCATTGACCTGCGTAAGCGTAACGTTTACTTGGCTGGGGACAGGAAAAATATTAGGGTAAGGAGTTAGGCTTATAAACGGTACACATATGTTTTAAAATTTTCACACATACATACATACATATCTTCACGCCAGGTCCCTTGCGGTGTAGGCAGAGAACACAGAGTGCCAAATATCTTTATTCTTAAACACCTGTCGAGCCTCGCCCACCCTTCTCTTCATACTCATCCTTCTCTTCATTTTTAAATTTTTCGATAATAATTAAGAAAATTACTTATACTTATGAATTTGTACGAATCATCTCGAGGTATTGTCCGTTTGAAATTGACATCCTTGTGTCATCTGATAGCACCTCATTCTTTAAAATCGGGCGATCGCTAGCATCGTAACTTTTAAAGGGCTGGCCAATTTCTACACGGCGTTCGAACTATTGCGAACATAACCGAGCAGCGGGCAGACGAGGCGGAAAGGGTAGGCAGCTGGCACGTCCCGTGGTGCAGGGCGGGCGGGCGGCGGCTGGGCGGCACGCACCGGTAGCTCGCTGCTTGCGAGGCTCTAGTGCTGCAGCAGCTTACATTTGGCGTTTTGCTGGTTAGTTAGGGAAAACTTTAAGCACCCTCTTTTTAGTTACTTTACGAGAACCATGTACTAGACGCCCTGGATCGATATGCTAGATAATTTTGTAATCGTATAAAAATTGTTCGTTTTATATTTTAAGATGATGATAATCACATGTGCATCCGCCACCCAGGTGGGTGACAATAATATTACGTTTCGGTGTGGAGCCTACCCCCATGGTGCCGAAGGTGCCCGCGTCGAGGCGGTGGCGCGGCCGGTCGTGGAGCAGCAAGCCGCGCCCGATGTCCATGGTGTTGGCGCCTTCGCTCACGATGACGGAGTCTTGCGGGATGTGGGCCTGGATCGTCTTGAACACCGCGAAGTAGTTCAGCGGCACCGACTTGTCGTTCGCTTGGCTCTGGTGATAAAATATCGATACCACTACATGTAGCTTAAATAAAAAAAATGTTAATAACTAATTCACTATTTCATATTCAAGATTTGCCAAAACTCTTATCCTACATCCCTAGGGAGCTCGTCGGTAGGCTTTACTTATTTCCATGGGGCTAACGAAACTCAAAGGCGCGATCGGATGGGGTCGCACATGTTGCATGTCTTTACTTATATTGAGATAAAGACGCAGGATGGCTGTAACAACTGGCCTCGACCGACACTTGCTCTGCTGATTTTCTCACAAATTATTTTTGGACTCCTTCAGAGCAGCATGGTTTCGGCACCCTTTCCGCTTGTTTTGGAAAACGAGCTTATCTATACGCTGGTATCTTCCCATATTTTGGGCTTCCATAACCAAAGGTACGCTTGTCGAGGCGTGCGTATACACGCGTACAAGAACAACTGCCTACGCGCCGAAAATTTCGATGGTTTGAAATAGCCCTTACTGTGAACCTATTAAGCCGTTACCAGTATCTAAATCATATTACATGTTTGGGAGAATGATCGATTCGCGAATGTTTTTGTTAAAAAGTTATCACTTACTTACAGATTGCACAAAGTGTTTCTCCAATAAGATGTGTAAGATTAAAATCTATATATTAAAACAAGAGCATATGTTTACCTCGACGAATTCCGAATTCTTCTTTATTTCCTGCTGGAGAGCTTGCCACCAGCTATTCTTCGACGGATTCAAGGAGAACTTTTTAGCGGTTAGCTTCTGAGAGAGAGCTTCCACAAACGGCTTGATGTCTGAGTGCACCGCCACTTTCGACTCTATACTGTTGTGGAACTCCTCCGGACAGATGTCCACCTGTTACACATATATAATTTATGGTAAAATTGTAAAGTAAACTACATAGCAGTCCATCTAAAAATGCTTCATAAGGTGATCACCGTCCCCCGACGTTTGTGGGTGATTAATTTAAAAGTGTCGCCGGCCACCGAGGAATTTACCAGTGCAAAAGTTCAAGAAATCCTAACAGTGGAATGCAATCGGCAAGCTGCCAAGAGTTCAGATGGGAAACAAGAATCTACTCGTCGCTAATATTCCACGACATACGTACGTAGTCTTTCTGGGATGCTTCGATGCAAAATTGACATTCAGTCAACGTGCGAGATTAGGTTGGGGGAGTCAAGGAGTGAAAGCAAGGTTCAAAGAAAGCGGGCAGTACCTGGACGACTTTGACATCGGGCGCGAAGCGCGGCGGCTGGCCGAAGTGCAGCATCCAGTTGAGGCGCGCGCCCAGCAGCAGCAGCGCGTCGGCGCGCCGCAGCGCCGCCGTGCGCGCCGCCGCCACGCAGCTGCGCGCGCCGTCCGCCACCACGCCCTTGCCTGCCGCCATTGCAACATTACAGGTATTTTGGTCATGTTCACTTCCTTCCTTGCCTTAGCCGCAACTCTTAGCTTTGTGCCCGTGCATGGTGCCCATTGTTTCTATCTTTACAGACTTATCGACCCGCCTCCTCTCCCTGTGGCTCTCCCGTCGACCAGTACTCAGACCTATTAATCGAAATTTGTGTCTCGATCGGCACCTGCATTCGTCGCCATTCTCATTGTTTTGCTGTTTTACCATTGTTTCATCTGTCATTCCTTCTAAAGCTTTCTATCCCACCGAAACATACCCCCTTCCATTTTTACAGTAGCGCTATGTGTCAAATAAAACGTTTGTTTTACATCTGTATAACGAAGCAATCGAGTCAGTGGAGCTAATGACAGGAGGGGCGAAGGGAGGGGCGAAAGAAAAACTTAGTAAAAGGGAGGAAGAGTGATAGAGTTAGGTTGAATAAAATCAAGTGCGAAAGGAGAGAGAAATGGGGAGGAGTAGAAGCGAAGCCGAAAGAGGAGAAAAGGTACGGAAGTGAGAGAGAGGAACAAAACGGGTGGGAGCAAGAGCTGGTAGGAGGTGAGAGGAGAGAATAGGACCAAGTTACAAATGCCACATAGTATATCATCTCGACACATTTATTTTCCTGTCATTCTCTTTCTCACATATTGAACCTTTAATCAATAAAATAACGAATTAAGCAAAATATGTAACTCAAATATGGAAAGAAACCTTGTCCTTAATGAATCATGTCATTTATTAAACATAAGAGAATCCTTGCGTCATATAAGAGAAAAAATATAATGTGAAATATGAGAAACAAACATAGCGATTCAATTTATAAAAAGACAGACAGACAACAGAAACATATTATTTTGCGCATTAAGGAGTACGGCAAATTATTTAATGACGCTATCATGTACACCCTGTTGTCAGCTATCAGCTTCAAGGTATTAACAACATCATACCACACGTCGGAATTCTAGAATAGATTAGAGGACTATTTTTTTTGTTCTCTAATACCTCTTTAATCCTTAATATTTAATTCCTCTGTGACATTGGCTGTGCCAACTGACACATGACTGAAATTAACTGATTGACTATATGACACATTAGATTTCATGTAGCTAGTAACGCGAGTAGAACACAGGAAGAATACACTTAGGTAAATCGAGTTACCTAAGTAATACGCCGGAATTTAGCTAATTTGTGTTTAGCAAATTAAATACAAAGATATTTTTTTGCCAACAATGAAATTACTTTTTATATAAGATTATCAGCTTTTTTCGAATACTGGCAGACACAGGTTTCTCTAATAGCACACCACTAAGCTCAATAAAAAGGTCTGTATACCTTTTATATAATTTCGATCATATACATTTTAATATTGTAATAATAGTTTTTGTTACCCATGGGAGTAGGCAGGAATGGAATATTAGTGTTTTCCACTAGTTTGGTGATAGCGTCTTCAGCTCGACCGTATGCCGCTCCTTTGCCCACTATTATGAGAGGTCTTTCGGCCTTGGACAGCAACTCTGCTGCCTCCTCCACCAATGCAGGGTCAGGGTGTGCCAGCCTCACCGGGCCAGGGTTGTGGTAATCCAGTGGTACTTTATCTTCGTCAACTTCAGACTATAATTAAACGAATTAATAAATCATATGTAACATATATAACCCGATATGTTAATTAATGTCAAATTATATATTCTATAAGTATACAGGCGTTTTAATTATTTCAATCATTGTTAGAGAACTTTGCAATGGCAATACGGTAAGAAGACGGCCATTTTGGGAGGGTGTTACAAAGGTTAAAATAATTAATGATTAGTGAACATACACTAATAGTCCCAGTCCTACATTCCTGGTCGAGGTCGGTTCTATGTGTTTATTGGTAGCAAAAGCGATATGTGACTTTTCCCTTTTTTGCTTGTTACCTTCTTAAATATTTTATGCAGTCACATGATTTCCAGCAGCTTACTGCGATTCATGGTGAAGAATATGATAGCTGAAAGGTACTGCCATGTGCTACATAATTCTTAAAGTAATCGTGCGATTGGAGGTTTATAGGCATGTCCGTGGACAGTAGAGACCCATGTGTAGCTCGCAGAAGTTGATTACGTACCTTGCTAAGATGACGTAATAGCGAAGCACGAACTGCATAAAAACTTTTTGTTTAATTTCAATATGACTACTTTTATTTTTAAAACATGTTTATGTCTATAGGTAAATTACTATCCGTATTGACGCATGGAAGGCGAGAGCGAGAGCGAGAGGTGTCAACAGAAGGAGTGAGATGGCCAGAGGAGTCAAATTGCTTGCAACTGTCAAGTAGTTAAACGTGTAGTTTTGTCAAATGAGCATAGTGCATAGGTACCGTGAGCAGCGTTGCGGGCATGTCGAGGTAGGCGGCGCCGGGCCGGCCGGACGACGCCGCACGCACGGCGCGCTCCACGTGCAGCGGGATGAGGCGCGCCGAAGGCGGCCGCGCCGCGTACTTGCAGTACTGCCGGCTCGACTCCACCTGCCACCCGCTAAAGTTAACCATTGTCACTGTCGGAAGTATCTCCCCGAGATACATTTTGAAATACGAGCAAGTAAATTATCTTAAAAAAATACATCACGGTTGTATTTCGTTGTAGGGATACGAAGGACAGCATTACATTTCCACGATTCACCTGTGATGATATATGTCCTAGCATGGAACGGGGGGTGAGTCTATTGCCATGCACCGGACTCAAATCCAGGCTTTGGTTAGATAGGTCAATTATTATTTATAGTATTAAGTACAAGTCGCTATTTATTCACTGTCATAGTTAATCCTATTATCGGTCCATTGCTGGCCATAAGCGGGCGCCCTAGCCAAGTGCGGGTTGGCAGCATTCACACACTTTCGAGAACATAATGAAGAACTTTATGTTTACAGGTTTCCTCGCGATGCTTTCCTTCGCCATTGCAATTAGTGCTATTAAAACTTAAGTCAAATATTTTTTAGAGAGAGGTGCACGCCAAAATTGGAATCCAGGATCAATTCCAGGACTAATTTGTATTTTGAGTGAAGACAGGATTACAGCATGTAGCCCCGGAATGTATTATCGAAATCAATGAAAAATTTGATTTTGTTAAATTTAAATAAAAATATTCTGTGCTATCACCTTGGCTACAACTTACATTATTCATTAACTAATCTTATCTAATGACGAAATAGCATCTTATCTTATTAGTGACTTTAAGAAAATAACAAATGTAAGATTTACATTGATAGGTAACTAGGTACTTAGTGTAGGTAGGTAGGTATAGGTACTTAGTGAAGTTGAAATTTCCAATCACATATTTAAATATTCACGAGTGAAGGTTGTAATGTTAAGCTGTATAATTAAATAATGAATATGGTAAGCTATGTTGATCTTTGGACAGGCGAGCAACCAAGTGTAAAATTAACATGCACATTAAAACATTAAAGTTGCATGCATGTACCCATTAAGACTATTAATTAAATTCCTCATGTGGCATCCGATAGATATTATATACATATAAATATATAGGAATTCAATGATTTTCCAACTCAGCCACAGATGACGCTATTGAAGACTACACACTCAAAACTGAACAGTACTATGCAACTGTTCCACACTGGCTGAAACATCTGCAGCAGTGATTATTGCAGAGGACAGAATATAACAATAGAGTATTGTTATGATATCTGTGATATTTTTGCTTTGTGGATTTTATAACTCACTATGATTTTGTATCAAGCTTTAAGATTACCTGTTGCCATTCTTGGAAGCCACCAATGCCCTCATGGTCTTCAGGGCAAGAACCTGCAATAACTAGTAGAGGCCAGCAGTTTACTTGAGCATTGGCCATACCGCCTATACAGTGAAGCAAACCTGGTCCAGACACAGCTAAGCATACTCCTGGCTTTCCTGAAAAGTAAGGGATAAATTTGTTTATTGTTCATCAATCACATTTATTGATGTAAGCATACTTTTTAATATTCAATGGGTTTACATGTTCAGGATAGGATTATAATAATAGGACCCAGTAGCAGTAATTGAAATTAAAATAAAATATCCAGCAATCAATGTAGAGATAGCTAATCCGATGTAAAGTAACATGATGTCTACTTTATATTCTTTAGTGTCCAAATGAAACAGGTCTTTCAGCCAATACTGAACTTTCGGTCGAAACCGTAACTTACAATTAAACATATTGTTACGTATACATATATAGGTACGGAGATTGGCGGCTGGAAACGATGCAATGAACTCACAGAGGATGACGAATAAAATATGTTGTCAGAGTGCACAAACTGTTTATTTACTTTAAATTATATCGCTGGTACTCGCAGAAACCACTTCCTTTTATCGCTTGTAATCGCTTCCGAAAACGTACTGTGTCTCACGGCTTTTTTTTCTTCTACGTATCTTATGCTGTTGACCCTAATGGCCTCTACAGGTTCATCGGATTTTACTGGCGAGTCCAAGTGGCTCCGTCTGAATTAAAGAGAGTGGGGAGGGGTAGGAGTAAGGCCCAGCACGGGCTGGACCTCTGGCTCCGCCCAGCGAGAGAGGGATTAGGGGCTGTGCGACCGATCCGTTGGCGTCTCCTGTGAGACTCGGACCTAGGCACAGATCGACACGGTGTGTGCTTATCGAAATATAATCTTTTGGGGGAAGCCTATGTCCAGCAGTGGACTGAGATAGGCTGATGATGGTAATGCGAAACATATTTATTTGCATATCATATAGTGCCCCAATAGCGATCGAAACTCGATCGTAAATCATAAAAAATCAGTTTGAGCATTGTCTAGGTTGTAATGTCAAAGACACGTTTTTATCAATCTTTCCTCTGTGCTACTTATTGACAGTATCAGTCTCATGTCTGACATTGACTTAAATAATAAATGGTTTATTTAATTCAATTTAAGGAGTTTGTAATACATATTATGATTAATTTTAGCTGTATTTTGTATATGTATTTTTTATGCATTCTGCACTCCTCTAATTTGCCAAATTATATATAGGTACATATTTGCCAAATTAAATAAATTGCCAAATTTCATATTCCTCCGTTCGCGCAATTTTCGTAAAAAGGGCTATAAAGTTTTTGCTTCACGTATTAATATATACATTCTGTTTACATATATCGAAAGTTAAATAGAGTTAAACGAAATAAAAAGACATTTCATTAAAGTACGTAACAAATACATTTAAATTTTTCATGTCATGAACACTGGTCAGTGTTGTGCAGCAATTCTCAGCGTTATTATAAACATGGATATGCCATTTGTCCCGGATTTACAAAGTTGGAGACATTCATTTTATATTAGTATTATAGTTTTTGCAAATTAAAAACATGTTTTTTGCCGAATGCCTATGCCACGGCACCTTCACGAATTTCGCCGAACGACGCACGATAATTTACGAACACGCGTGTTTCGGCGCGGGCGAAAGATTCGGCTATTTTTCAGCCGAAACCGAAACTAAGGCCGAAACCGAACATACGGTCGGTCACTAATATTCTACATTGTAGTTCAATTGTAACACTAGGTAAAGAAACGAATATATTAAATGAAATTATCATAATTGTCTTTATATTTCCATTAAACCTACACTGGAAAATAACTAAATTATTATTCAACTTGAAAGCAGTGATAGCCTAGTGGTTAAGAATGCAGCCTCTCCCTCCGAGGATGCTGCCGAGAATCCGCGCACCTCTTTACGAAAGTGCATTTAAAATTTAAATATCACTTGGTCAAGGAAAATATCGTGAGGAAACCTGCACACCTTAGAATTTATAAAAAAATAAATTCTAAGGTTTGTGAAGTTTGCCAACCCGCACTTGGCCAGTGTGGCAGACTATGGCCTTAACCTTCTCGATATGAGAGGAGACCCATATTCCAACAGTGGAATTATAATGGGTTGATGATCATCATTATTCAGCTCTAAAAATGATATAAATAGTTAAAAAAGGCATTACTTCACACCGTTATTAGTTATCATTACATATTAGTTGCACAGTTAAAATTATGGATTTGTTGTTATTTCACTTGAAAAGGAAATTGCTCATTTATCAACAAATCCCCTCAGGGAAGACCTAGAACCACCAGAGGAGCTAAGTAATATCACATCTGTATCTCCGCAAGAGGGTAGGCAGAGGAGTGTAGTACAATCCTATGCTTAACCAGTTATGTTTATATCCCACCAAGGACCAGTAGGTAAACCACTTGCCATAGAGAGGAAACTAATCCAGACACCAAGCTACTACTGAGAATTTCAGGTCCCAGAAGAGTTTCAAAAATTCAACTTTGCTTGACCCAGGGATCAAACCCAGAACTTACAAATTGATTTTATACAACTTTTTAAAGAATACATAAGTAATCACAGCCTGAAAATTTTGGGTAATACAAAAACGGAAACATCTGTATTGAGGCTGGTAGTTCACATAATACACATATTCATAATGATATTAATAGCTGTGGTAAAGAAGCACATCAGGTGCATAAGTTAAAATTTAAATAAAAAATTGAATGAAACTCTGTAATTTAGTGTGTCAATAAAATAATATTAGTATCTAATTAAGGTGGATCAATCATAATTTATCTAACAATTCTTTGCAAATTGAATTTGTTTATCATGAAACTAGAGATAATTAGTATATCTTAACATTTATTTTAAATTTCCATCTATCCCTATATAATCACAATTTGTCTGTCAGTACATTATTTATCTGAGTCACAGTAGTAGGACTTTAAGCATGGCTCAAACTATGCCTGACTATAGTCAATACTCACTTACATTTTATCTCCAGTTCATCCTCATTGTTTATTTAAATACTTCTATAATAATACATAATAATTCACAGAGTGATCTAATTATTTTTAAGGCAATAGCTCCCTAAAATCTCATGGTGAGTGAGTGGTAGCCTATATATATGTACTTGATAGATATAAAGATATTAATCTAGATTTACCTGTGAGGTAGCCTATGGCCTGGGCAGCATAGCAAGCCGACTGCTCATTCCTCATACCAACATACTTTAATCCTGCAGCTTGGAATGCCATTGCAGCCTCAATGACTGGAATGCCCACTATTCCAAAAACATATTCAACACCCTAAAATAACAGACATTTTTATTAAGTTGATGATTTAGTTAATTGATCAAGTTAATGTATTTATAAAATATTTTCAATAAAATTGGTAGAATTTGTCAAAATATACTTTTATTATGTAGCATACACATTTGAAAACACGAAAATTTAAAAGAAACAAAATAGATATCTTTAAAAAAATGTTTGTGGTCCTGACTGAGGCTAAAAACTCAGGTCAACTGTAAACTTTTTATGAGGCTCACCTGCCGTTTTAGACTTTCGGCTAATATATTATTTGCGTCAATCCCCATTGCTTGATTCACTTTCTGCGACACATGAAAACATCTTTTAATAGGAAAATATAACTTATGATATACACGTCTAAACATTTTTATCTTAGTTTAATCACTACAGATACATTCCGAAACTAACTTCATCTATACCAGTGGACTTCAGACTTACTAAAATTGTTAATAAACAGGTACTTGTCGCTGCGGTCAAAATACACGGCTTATCTTAGCGCATATATAATAAAGTTAGCAGATGTTAATAAAAATAAAATTGTTGAATAAAGTTAGTTCATTGTTACTGGAGCCGCTTAACTTAAAGGCCGATAAGTTAAATCTGAACACACTACACTGTGCCGCTAAAAGTTAATAATTTGAACTTTGCGTCCGAGATACAGCTAGTGCGAATGTTGTCATTTTGTTGCGATGTTGATACTCGCTAATCGTTATCTATATACTTTATGTGGTGTATAGATAGATATATTATATATAGAGTAGGGGAGGAAGCCTAAAATGTGTCCATCGAAAAAAAAGAGAAAGTAAAGGAGGCTATCTATCTTTGTCTTTCTATTCGCGCACGTAATGGTAGCGCTAGTATGAATTTGTTATTTGAAAAACAAGCTGTTCTTTTGCTGCACATGCGTTAGTAGTGAGAGAGATAGATAGGGCTATCGCGATTTTTTTTCTCTCTTTCTTACCGTCGGACGTTGCCGCTTACAGGCAGCCGTTAACGTGTGTCTTCTTTACTCAATTTATAATATCTCTATGGTGGTCATAGTCCACTTGACGAACCGAAATGACAAGTGACAACACTGACAGAGTCTTCAGAATAGATTACTATGTTTAATATGCCCGACATCTTATATAACGTAAGTAATTTCGGTGAAGCATTAAAATTTGTGCGAAATAACGCAGAGTATTATAATTAAACCCCGAATAGTATTAATATAATATCCAAGAATAGGTAATCATATGTAGTTCTAATGACAAATATTTTATAAAGTAATACATATTGTGTCTTTGAAAAACGTCATTATCTATATGTATATAATAGGTAAAAAGTTGACCAACTGGCCCAACAGATTTTGAATTAAGTATGTAATAACATTTATCCATATATGTCAATAGAGGACTTCTTAACGTTGTATTTAGTACAATTATTAGAAAAACCATCAAGAGATGGCAGTACTGGTCTTCATCAAGACTTTTTATAATTATTTAAGAAAAGCTTTGACTTTATTATTTCTATGTATTTTTCATTAATAGTGGATAATGTATGTTCTAAAATAATGTTTGAATCATTAATTCAGACAAAGAATACAAAAAATAACAATTAAATTAAATGATGATTATATAGTTTTAGGAAACCAGAAGTGAAAAATACAAAATGAAAACAAATAACACGGATCTTATTTATTAATTGCTACAGGATTTTAGATTAAGTAACAAAATATCGAGCTTTCTAATTGTAAAACAAAATCACTTTAAAGAATCCAACTCGCGGCTCACAAGATGGAAGCTAAAACTGGCGGAATATGATTTTACAGTTACATATAACAAAGGTAAAAATAATACAAACGCGGATGCCTTAGCAAGAATTGAAATTTATAATGAAGATTTAAACTCTAATAAGGTTAATATTTCAACTTCATCATCAATCATCACTGCACCAAATGACAGGCCATTTATCAGCCAATCATCGACTGATACTGCACCCACCATAAACTCATTAAGTAGCTCATCTTCTACATTGACGGCACACTCAAATTTAATACCATTATATATTCCGGATAACACAGAAGAAGGCGGCGCTTTTCAAAGTGATTTAGCAGTTGACCAACCACTAAGCGACAGTGGTGATACTATTCATACGAGCACAGAGGATCCCATCCCATCCTTGCAATACCTATTCTAGACGCCCCTTTGAACAAGTTTCGTAAACAAATAATTTTTAATATATGTGAGCGACCATCGAACCGCAAACCAAAATGAGTCACACCCTTCGATACGTATCAAAAAATAACTATTGATATTTCAATTAATAATCTAGAGCAGGAATTGTTAGAAACGATAAAGAAATTCGTGAATCCTAGAATAAAAACAGGTATTCTTGTTAATCCAACTGAAAAAATGACTAGTATTATACCTATCCTACAAAAATATTTCAAAAACTCATCTATGAAGTTAGTTTTAGTTTAGCACGAATTAGAAAATGTCACGGATTACCTAGTACAACAGGACATCATCCGAAAGTATCACGAGGGTAAAACTAATCATCGTGGTATAAATGAAACCTACTTGTCTCTATATCATCGTTATTTCTGGCCTAAATTAAAAGAACTTGTAACAAAATTTGTTAACACCTGTACCATATGCGAACGAGGTAAATACGATCGTAATCCGATCCGCCTGGAGTTTAGAATCGTGCCGACCCTTAGCAAACCATTTGAAACTGTTCATGCAGACATATTAACCATTGACCATGAAAACTACCTCCCTATAATAGATGCATTTTACAAATATTCTCAAGCATATCATATACCAGACTGCACAGCCCCTAATATACTTAAAGCTTTCATGACCCTATGTAGGATGGGTTCCCATTAAATTTAACTACAGAATTTAACGACAGAGAAACGGAATTTAACAATCAAGTATTCGAGGAATTTTTAAAATTGCACAATATACACCATCATATTACGGCAGCTTACGCACATAATGAAAATGGAATGGTTGAACGCTTACATAGTACCATCCTGGAGCACCTTAGATTATTAAAATTGCAACAAAAAAATGAATCCACACGTAATCTTATGACGTATGCTTTGATAGCCTAAAATAGTTCAGTTCACAGCCTTACAAAATGTAGGCCGTTCGACTTAATATCAGGTCATTTTGACCCACGCGACCCTACTGACATTGACTTGATTAAACGACTTAGGCAACAATACATAATAGA
>DWDT01001927.1:0-14700 GCA_018245595.1 Microceris scylla | reverse complement strand
ATTCACTATTAGAATTCTAAATTACAAGAATCCATTAGTACATGACCCCGGATTTGAACCCAGGACCTCCCGATCGGCAGTAGCGCTTGCAACCACTCGACCGACGAGGCAGTAAGTCAATCAAGGATTCAGTATAATGTGTACATTATGACAGTGTTGAAAAAAAGTGGGAATAATTTCACCATGACACATTAAGGTTCTACATAATTCTTAAATTACCTGCAAGCAAACACTTATGAAAATTGCATGTTCTGTCTTCAGTGTTATCCATGTTAGATTGTCCTTACTTAATAGGTATTCAAAGGAAAGTTCAAAATTTTTATTGCACTCTTCAATTAAAGACTGTTGTCCATGTCCATTGGTTTGTGTATTATCCACCTGTAAAAAATTTAGAAGAAACATAAAATTTAACAAAATGTAGAATTGAATAATTAAGTTCTCCAATTGAATAATTAAATAATTTCGATGTCTGTTAATTTATTCAAAAAAGTAGTTAAACAAGATGATTTATTAAAAACTTAAGAATCAACTACTATATGCAAGTCAGTATTTATTTAAATATGTGCATTTGTGTAATTCAGAACGAGGTAAAATTAATTAGTCCTAACTCGTAGAAGTGAACTAGGTACTTCGCTCTGATAACGCTATAGCGAAGTACGGACGCGTCGAAGGCGAGAGCAGCTGGTAATGATTGACGGAATCAGATGGCGGAAAGGGAAACGCATTCATAAGTGCCAAATTGATTTCTGCGTATTATAACAATTAGACCCACGCGCAGCCAAATTGCAATTTTTCTTGTTATTACGTACATTGTGCAAGGTGGTGATCCTCCAGCACCGCATCCTGGTGACCTTGTAGCGTTGTTCGCGCGTGGGGTGTGACACGCTGATCAGGGTGAGCTCCTTGGACGCCAGCGATACGCGCACACGACAACTGCCCTCCGCCTCGCCGGCCACGTTGCACGCGTCCGTCACGGCCTCGCCGGCTGGGATCCGACCGTAGTGCCTGAGCGTGCGTGCTAGTTCTATGTACTATACAAAAGTTTAAGTAGTTATTATTAATTATTGTAAAACGCAAATATATAACCGCGATCTCGCCTGCTGGAAAACTCTAGAAACCGTCTCGCTTTCGTCTTTCCATCACGCCTATGACTCAAAATTATTTGGAAAACATCTCTCTGTCAAGTTTAGGCTTCCTTAAACCTAATTAATTTTACAATAATCCGCATAAAATATGATATGACATATTTTCTAGGCGCTAGTGATGTTCTTAACATTATTTTGCTATTATTTATGTCTCACACAATAAAATGAAGGTAATAATCAAGCTAGGATTTGTTATATTATAACCTGCCTTCTCAAGTTGTTCACCTTGTAAACAACATAAAATCAGAGAGATACTGCCACTTACATCATAGTGGACAATTAACAATACAAAGTGTATATGTGTCCTTTGTTTGTTTGCAATATCTGTCTAGAATCTCAACCTACAGAGAGGTTGGGAATCCAATAACAATCTTTTTTAAATGGTATAAAATGCGGGTGGTGTTATTCAATCTACTCAGACTCATATCATCATTTCCAATATAGTCCCAGTGTAAGGATACTGATAAGTATAAAACTAATCACAAAAATATTTGTCTCGGTAACAAAGGTTGGGAACACCTGTTACTGAATTTTAATTTTCGCAATGTGAAGTTTGCCTAGAAAACAAAACTATACTAGTGACAGTGACTTTTTGTATACTTGGTACTTGCAATGATTAATGTGAATAGTCACACCAGTATACAACTACAGAGTATGACTAAATTGCAGAGAATATTCCAGAAACCAAATATAACTTCCAACATTAGACTGATTTCATTACTAGTCATAGTAATAAAACATTACATCTGTATTTTCTCAAAGGAATAAGCAGAGGAGTACTCCCACCTTTTACCAGGTAAACATAACTATTGAATAGTAAGAGTACCACCCTCCAATGTACAATAACACACCCTTTGGACTAGGAAGTGAATGTATTGCCATATACATAGTAAAATTGTATAAAAATGAATAAAGTATAACAAAATTCCTCCGACAATTGACTGACACAACATTAATACATGAAATCAACAAATGATTCAATAAGCAGATACATAATACACTGAGATCATCATTGGGTTCATATGAAATTGAATACAATAATTTGTTTACACCTACCATGCATCACTATATTATCACACAGTCCTAATCAATATGACAATAAAATATGATAAACTGACCAGCAACTACAATACCAAATGTTAAAACAATCACACATGACTTAACTGATGGATATAATTTCACAATTGGAAATACCAACCATACCAACTAATAATTACAAATAAACTGTTCGATTCATGGAATATATTGCTGTTATATTACATGTTAAAAAGAAATATATGTATATATATATATACCATAAGTTGTTTTCCACATATTTAGATGGAGTACATTTCTATCCTGAGGACATGTGTATCCCCTTTCAAGAGTTTTATAGCACACTCAAGGGTGTATACCACCAAATATTTCAGGTATTGCCAAGTAATATTAAATATTTTATAATGGGTACAGTTTAACAGGTAACATTTTATTTTCTGAATTCATACAAGTGGTAAAAACATATATATGAATAAGAAGTATATATTATACACAAAAGATAAGAAGAAATAAATGATCAATGACCTGATTAATAGGTAACTATAGATAGATATTGATGTGATAAGTAACAAATAGGAATAGTAAAGAAAACTTATATGACAAAACTCCAGGCTATTGGAAGTAAGGTGTTTCAATTGGAACCAAAAATGTAACCAAAAACATAACAATAAATATGTTTAATCACTCATTAAAAATCTTACCTCTCTTTTTTCCTTCTTCGCCTCGTGTGAACTCAGAATTTCTTTTGTTTGAAGATCTGCTGCTATCCAGCCCAGGTCTATGTCCTCTATTATTTGCAAATACAGCAGGTCTAATGAGACTCTGTCAGACATCAAGTCATGATCATAACATGGATCCCAATAACTGAAATTGCAAATAAATAATTATAAAGCTATATTATATGAGATTGTGGTTTTAAATTAACTGAACCAAGATGATTCATATAGAAAAATAAAACAAAAAACACTACAGAAATATTAGCTGTGTGATTCTAATGTGTTCTGAACTTATGATTTTAAAATGTGTTGTTACCTTTTCCGAAGCACAATTTTATCTTCAGGTCTAACATATTTCTGAGATATATAAGGAGATTCATATTCTTCCAGCTTCTTTAATGATGGTTGACCATCTTTAGCACAGCTCCAGTTGAACAAGTATAATGAGAAATATTTAGTCAGTTCCTTTGTTAAATTTATATAGTTACAAGCAATATCCAAAACTGTGCTAGAAGAGTCAGTAGAAGATACAGAGAGAGGTATTCTATAACCATTCATCAGAGATACTTCGATATCTACTTCATGCACTTTCACACTATGTGTCTCTTGTTGTGCAGAGAATAGGAATGTGATTAGGATGTCTGAATTGGCAAGTGCAGGATTTTGCCCAACTGTAAAAAATATTAGAATATATTTATGTGCAAAACATTTAAATAATAGCAGAGAGAACACTGGGAATATTGTTATAAAAAAGCACATTAACTGATCACAATAATTCCTATGAGATTCTTAATGTAACTGCATTCAAACGTACCTAATTGTATATATTTCTCTAAGAGAATTCTTCGCTCTTCAAGCAGTGAACTCGTGAGAAACAACTTCTTGGGTGGAAACTGTGGCAACTTGTAGTAAGAGTGGTGTGCCTGCAATTGCTCGTGTAGACTGAGTAGTTGCTTGTAGCGGGCAGTGCAATGGAACACTCCATCAATATAAATATTGTAGCCCTAAAATAATATACACCCTAGATACAGAATCATTACTAAACAGCTGTCATTTATTGTGCTCTTATAATTATTATATTAATGTATTTATATGTGCGCACATACTTTTTATTTCAGCTCAGGGTCTTAATAAACATAAAACAACCTTATCTTAACTATTAATACATAAATAAAGATGTTATTATACCGTGTAAGCGATCCCATTGTCGTCACGGAACTGTTGCAGATCAGGAATTGAAAAATGCATTTTTATATTTTAATCTAATGAAACATGACATCACTTATACAACTACAGTTTTTATATGTACGACTCTCTGTTAACTCTTTTATTTACTTTTTTTCCAAACAAAAATACATCAGCAAAACAATAGTCACCCACTGACTACTCACTGGACTGCAAAAAATATACTGAAGTTGCCCAGTGGTCACAGGAATATTATTATTACAATAGTTGCCAGTTGCAAGCAAACAATATCAAGTGTATAACTGAGTTAAATAACTTTAAATAATAGAACACTTATTTTACCTAAAGCTGTATTTCCATGCTAATTAAATAAGAAATTCATTTAGTACATGAATATTATTATTTTGTACAAGGGCTGGGTAAAATTAGTTTAGCGTCAATTTATTATTGGCATATTTGGTACTTATGACTTTTTTCTGCATAGGCATATTATACATAGAGTGGAGGAGTCGTAGGCAAGCCTGTAAGGGGCTACGTCCGACGGTAAGAAAGAGAGAAAACGATCTCAATAGCTATCTTTCGCTATCTCACTACTGACGCATGCGTTTTTGAAATATTGAGCTCATGCTCTGGCGCTACCTGAGCGTGCGCGAGTTGAAATAGGGATACCCGCCTCATTTGCTTCCTTTTTCGTTTCGATGGACACATTTCAGGCTAGCTCTTCTACTCTACGTATAATATCTCTGTTTTTCTGACAGTACAGACATCCAGTTGTCATTAGTGTAAAGTAATTGTCAAATGTCAATAGAAAAGTCATTAGGTATAGGTATTAGGTACTCATTAGTCAGTAGTCACTAAATGAAAAATCATTGTTGTATACTTGCTACCTTACAGAATGTACATACATTGCATTAATTCAACCTATCTAATGTAGTGTTTTAAATGTAATATTTAAATACACACCTGTGGTTGACTTTGCGTACACTTAAACATTATTTCAGTACATCCGTTGTATAGATTTCATAATATATTTAACGTTAAATTGATCTACAATGTCTAATTTGCTGCCTGTGGTCACAATTCAGTGTGATTGGAATGACGTGATCAGGTATACAATAGAGAACTGCTTATAATTAATTCGTGCCATATATAAATCAGAGAAAACTTAAATACAAAAACTTCACAGATTGCCGCACGGTGAAGCGTGGATATCCTCAAAGTATTTGCATAAAACTAGCGATCATGGTAAATTGACTACATCGGTTAATCAGACAGATGGAAAAATTAAGATAAACCTACCGGAAGAATACATGTATATTTCTCACAGCAGTTTGAGTCTTGTGGTGAAACATGTAGACTCTGGGTTGAAAGTTGCCTTTGTAGCTCCAACTAAGGCTCATAACATCCATAAGAAGGCAGTCCTATCAGTCTCAACGGCAGAGAGTGCATTAGCTGTATCATCATGTGAGGGGGACAAGTTATTAGTATGGGACAGCAGGACGAGTAAGTTAAAATCAGTTATGGCTATAATTTATAACATATATTTTGGTCAGAGCTAAAAGAAACTTAAGTATACCCTATCTGCCAACCATCCCCTTTGGGGAGATACAGTTGTAATGTTATGTTAGGTAAACTAGGGATAATGAAAGACAAAGTGAGTAGCATTTTGTTTTAGGCAGTAGTTGTCAATGGATTTTGGTGCCCATAAACCACCACATCTGTAAATCTTCTTTTTCTAACTTGATACTCTCAATAGTTGCTTGGATTTGTGCTTGATGTATCACAATAGGTTCACCAAGTACCTATTGTAGGACACAAATATAACTGGTGAACCATGGGAATGTACTATACTTCTCTGTCGACCTGTTCAGGTGTGATGTTACATTTCTTTTTTATTTACACATGTTATCCGTATCACTGCATACAAAGAATTGGACTGAATTATGCCTAACAATTTTATATATCATCTGTTTCAGATGAACAATTATTAGATCTAAAGGGTCATGGTGGTCCTGTGTATAAATGTAAATTCTTCCCCTCGGGCATAGTGGTGATATCTGCAGGTGCTGATGGATCTTCTAGAATCTGGTCAGCTGAGTCTGGCATAAATCCAGTGACATTGATAGGTCACAAAATGTCCATAGCAGATATCTGTATCATTGAGAAGGGCAGAAATGTCATTACAGTTAGCAAGTAAGTATTTGATTCATAATACCAATAAATATTGTAGTCAATTGCCTGTACCTAAGCTGTTTGGTCAAACTGCAGTTTATCTTGTAAGAAGCATGACAGGTATGAAGATAATATGTATGTATGTATTTATCTTGTAGTTTTTTACTAATTTCATATATCTGATAGAGATTTTTGCAGGGAAAATATTTCACTGAACAATTTATATGTACACTATGTACATGTGCATATGCATAGTGCAAAACTGCTATTACTGATATTGTACCTCATAAGTATTTGGAAATATACCACCTTTATAAATATGGGCTATTTCCTTGTATATTTGTTTCCACTTTTTATAATATAAGTTATATTTCTTGAGTCTTAAAATAGACCTCGCTAGGTATATAGCCCCAAGAAATGTTACATATATCATGGCCCTTACCTTGTAACATTTACATTTTAAAAATGATTTCAGACCCTAATCTATTGACCATATTTTAAGATTAGACCCAGGCAACCAAGTTCTTTTGATGTTAATGTATTCTTTGCATTTGTGAGATACTTTAGCATGTTATTAGTACTTCCAGTGACATGTATGCACATTGTAATTTCAGTACTAATTGTCATTTGCATTCTATCTAGGGATGGATCAGCCAAACTGTGGGATGTGGGAGAATCCAACTGCTTAGATAATATCTTGGAGGGCTGTGGCCCAATAAATTGCTGCACTTTAAGCACAATGTCTGAAGAAGTGGAAGTAGAAAATGAAAGAGAGGTAAGATTAAATTACTGGACTGGGGCAGCAGAATTATTAATAACATATATGTATATATCCACAATTTTATTATATATATGAATGTCTATAATAATAAAATTAGCCATGTGTAATTATTTAACTACTTAACATTTACTTCATCATTAGCTTATCTTAGTCCACTACTGGACATAGGCCTCCCCAAAAGGGGGTTTATGCCCATAATCTCCATGCTGGGCATGCAGGTTGGAGATAGCAAGGCACAACTTTTCGCACTGCCGCCGCTGCTGCGCGTCGGCAGTCAGGGCATTTAGCCGTGCCTATTAAGGCTGCGCTATACCGCAATCAGCTGGTCGCCAGAGCCTCATTTGTTATAGTAGGGTGTATCGCATGGAGGTGAGGTTGGCTTGGGCTCCAGAGATGGTGGTTCAAACCCCTTACACTCCATTTACCAACATTTACTTAGCCTATATGCTTATATTTTTATCTGTATAGTTTTGGACCTATCAGAGGCCCTTCTTTATGAACTTCCACCAATGTTAAAAGGTATACTGTATATTTATCTAATTGTGCTTGAGTCTGATAATATTTAAGGTAGCAAAATCCACGATTGGTCAAAATTTTTTTTTTATCATATGCTAGGCTAGCCTTTGGCTGCGATACTGCCTGATGGAAGGCGCAGATGCGTCCTAAGATGTTGCATGCATGCCTAGTAAGAGATTTTTCACCATTGTTTTGAAGAGTCCTAGGTAATATGTGCCTGGAAACTGACAACGGCAGAATAGCTGACAACGGCAAAATAGTTCAAAAAAAAGTTACATATAGGTATAACATCATTTAGTTAATCTGTAAACTTAGCTTATGTGAATATAGTTCAAAAAAAAGTTAATATTAAATAAAAGTTTGAAACAAACCTGGCCATATCCATACCCTTAACTGCTGGACATAGCCCTGCCCCAATGAGCGCCATGGCGCCCCGTCCTCGTCTTGTCGCATCCAGCATCTGCTTGTAGGCTTAGTTTTATATCCTTCAGGCTTAGTCAATTATGTAAATAGTTTAAAAATGCCGTAATATTGTAAATATGTGCTAACAACAAATATGTCTTTACTATAGTATACATATTTCTCGTAATAAATCTCTCGTAATGATTTATCATTTTTTACAAAGTCCAACATTGTAAAAATTGTTTTTGTTACTAGATGACTAATATATGAGACCTTTTTGATAGATATATACTATTGTGAATGTATCAATAAGTAATTTCATTTTAATATCTTTTCAGGTGGGGACGGGAAATAAACTGTTACTTGTGGGCTGTGAGAGTGGATCCGTCATTTGCACACACATAGCTAAGAGGGAACAACTTTGGCAGAAACAACTTAATTCTCCATGCAATGCTTGTATTATCATTGAAAACACTGTTATAGTGGGATGCAGTGATGGAAAAGTGAGTAATTCAATTGTATTCATCATCAGTCTACTCCCGTTCACTGCTGCACAAAGATATCTCCAATACCACTCCACTGATCACAATCTTCAGTTGTTTGTATACAACCGCTGCCAACCACTCTGTGTATATTACCACTCCACCTAGTATATTCATATTATGTACTGTGAAATGTTATGTCACCATATGTATCTTTCTTACTCTCATGAGGGATGTATCTTAATATTTGCCTCAATGCTTGGTCTACAATTGGCTATTTGATACAGGATAGATAGCAAAACAATAGTCCTAATCCTAATAAATATCCTAAAAATCTTCATGTAAGATTTATAAGCTAACAGGTAATGCATGCATAATGACATTCCTGAAAATATTTAACTCATCAGTATTCAAGATCTCTGTACTAGTAGTTGCCTATTAGCTATTAGTAATTATAATAATCTTGGCCATCTGCTCTCAAATGGCTATAATATTAAATAAAACATGTAAAAGAAAATTAAAAAACCCGACTGCATGAAAATTGTTAAGTAAATAAAAAAACTGAAAATGAAGAAACTTATATACTTATTCTCAGGTGTCTTTAAGCTTACTTGTCAATCTGTGTAATGAAGAAAAAGCAAACACCTTTTGAAGATGATTTTTTGTAAATTTAAAAATAATAATGTTTTCTCATTGTTTTCTTACAGATAATATACATAAGCATACATGATGGTGCCATAATAAAAGAAATACATGAATCAGCAAATCCAGTTTTAAGTATAGCAGCATTGTCTAACCAGTTGTACTTAATTGGAAGGCAAGATGGCAACTGTACTGTGATATCATTACAAGAGCCATTTGAAAATATTAGAGTACAGTTAACAGGTTCTGATTGCGATGGTATAAGGGATCTATCATTTAATGGCAAATGGATATTTGCTGCCTGTAGAGATTCCTATGTAAGGAAATATGATTTGAATCAAGTAAATGTACATTTTAAGTAATAAAAAAATCCCAAAATGTGATAATAATACTATCTTTGTAAATAATAAAATATCTAATTATTATTGGTTTATTGACTTCTGGAACATTTATAAGGATACATTTTTTTGAGAAAAGGATATCTTCCTATTGGTTGTTCAAGCCAATTAATATTTGTGGCCATAATAAACTATTTTTTAAGTTTTCATCACATTTGCAACTGCAGGATTTTTTATTATGTGCTTGAATGGATGGTGCCTGCAACAATATTTTGAGATTGTAATCATATTGTGCTGTGCTAGACAACAATATCATTTTGGTATGAATAAAATGATTACAATATTTGGGCTTTCATGATAAGTCTGGCATGTATACTGCTTTTTCCTCAAATAGTTATTTTTCACAATTGCCTGGGGTCTGACCATAGCTCTAGACTACATTATATGCTCTTGCATCAGCGTCTTTAACAGTCGGAGGGTATTTTCATTTCTGAGTATTAGTCGCAAAACTTTGCAATTCTCGCGCACAGCGCCTTTGTGTAACGCTCAACATCGCGACGGTCGCGTTACAAAAATTCTTGTAACACTTCTATAAGGTACATGATAAAAGAACATGCACTTGTGTTTTACATCAAATTATTAATGTACTGTAATATTCCAACATAATCAAAGGGAAACAAGCAGTGTTGTATACCGTCATTGAAATTGTGTTGTGGGACATATAAGGGCAATTATTTAATATTTAAGAAGTGCAATAAATTTAATATTGGTACCTTATGTTTCATCTGATTACGTCTTTCACATTTCCTTAATCCACGTCGAAAAATATTATGTAATTTGGACCATAATTGTACATCAAAATTTATGTTCCTCGTCAATTTAATCCATTTTCTTTCTAGATCTTTCTTTCTTGTATAATGAAAATTATTGCAACAGATTTCTGATTGTGAAGCACAAAAATTAGTCAGAAAATGGAATTATAATTGTATGTATGTATTATTATTAAAAATATTTTTACCTTCTTGCTTTAAAAGTATTATTTTCCAAGAAACATTTTGAATCCATGACAGCCACAATTCCAAATTTATTGTTACATTTTCTAAACCATTGCACCATTTTCGTAAATCTATTTGGTCATAACTAGTATGATCTGCGAATATATTTAGTAATGTGTTAATTAAAGTATATTCTTGCTTGTGCAATCTATAATATTGTAGAACTTATTGCAAGAATTAATGTGTATAATTTATATATATATGTATGAGCATAAAAATATCTGAACTTCTTCAGTTGTCTTCATCATAAATATCTCACCTCTATCGAACGTTTTTACTCTACTATCTGTTTGAACATTTCGGTTTACTGTAGATGAGATGTCAATATTAATATTATCGTCAGTTTCACTTGGTATATCTATTGAAGTTTCATTTGGAGGTGATGTTTGTCCGAATTGTACAGAAGTGTTAGATTTGATCATTTTCAAATCTTCAAAATCATTAATTGTAGTTTCTTCTAAATACAGTTGCGTATTTTCTCGTGGTAACTGAATTTCAAGTAAATGCTCATCTATTAATAAACTTTTGACTGAAGGTGTTTTTATGGTATTGTCTTGTTGTGTATCTTTAACAAACGCTTCGTTAGGAAATTCGTTATCAATTATCTCCAAATCGAGACTTTCGTCTATATTCTGGACAAATTCTTTATCTATCGTCTCTATTGCGATATCTTCGATCGGTTCCATTACATCAACGGAGTCCTTATCATGTGATATCACGCTACGTTCGTCAAATTCGAGGATTCGTCCCAAAGACGTCACCGATTTACTAACACTTTCAGTTGTATTAAGCAATGGGGGTAGAATATAATCGGGCCAAATTTCATCAAGAAAACCTAGACAAATGCGTACAATTTTAATCAGCGTCATTAAAAAAAAATGTATTATTGGACCTTGACAATACAGATAATAAGTTTAGAAACGTACATAACAGATTTTGATTTGGTGGAGCAACATTAATAAGTGATGAAATATTTCCGTTTGATGGGGTCCAACTTAACTGTTTGAAATTCGACATTTGTTCAGACGTATACCTGGTAAAATAATTACAGACATAGTAAATATAGATCACGTAATGTATTATATAATTATTTGTTAAGTAGTGAAATATATTTCGTACTTATTTATTCCAGTTTTAAATTGTTGAACGTCTGCAAATTAAATAAAAATAATTATTATTAAGTAAAGTCGTTCGGCACGTCCAATTGCCGGTCGAACGAAATATTGGACGTTTAAATTTAATAATAGTATCTCATTACCCATATTTGTATCAGAAAATTTAACTTTTTTAATTACTTCGTCAATATCCTCAATGCTACCGGTTTCTTCATCTGTAATTGCTTCATTTTGTATTTCGATGTCTTTTGGTTCTTCATGAGTATCTTCAGGGGATAAATCCGATTGAACTGGAGTTTCATGAGTGTCATCTGTAATCTCAGTATGGTTTAACGTTTTGTCTAATGAAGTTTTTTCTGGTGAAATCCTATCAATATTATAATTTTTGTCTATAGCGGTTGTAAAATGTTTATTTTCCATATCGTTGAGAGAGTCATAACTGGTATTTTGAATGTTTAATGGAAGATTAGTTTTAGCACCAGCAGCTATTAATCCATCATTATTTATTTCAAGATTACTTGCACTGTCGATTAACGAATTAATTGTTTCCTCTAACAAATGCTTCAAGTGATCTTTTATATCTATTGAATCGTTAATGTCATTTTCTGAATAAACATCATCATGTTTATCGGTTCTCATTTCTTCAATATTTTCAGTTACATCTTTATCACTTTCTTGTTCTACAAGTGATTGTTTGGACATGTCTTCGTTAATATCGGTAACAATCGAACTATCTTCTGGAGATGATAATTTGTTAACAGCATCGCCCTTATCGGTGTCGAACTCCGTTGAACTAGATGATTCACTGGAGATCTATCATAAACAACATTATAAATTGCTATTGTAATTCCATTTTTAATAATTTGTTACCTAAGTATTTCTAATTTTTCTATAAAGTACCTGAAGATTGTCGAGTAATTCATCAATTAAATCCAAAACAGGTCCTTCTTCTTCCTCTAAGTCTGAAAAATTTATGTATTTATTTAGTGTTGAAGTTAAATCGTACGTTGTATATTTATAACTCCTAGCTCATCATTGATGATAAATTACCGTCCAGTTGTTCTAATAACTCTCTGTACGCTGTTTCTTCAAGAACATCGGCTATCCAAATTGTAACCTAAAAATTATTACAAGTTCTATTATCACATTTATTTTATAATTACAAATATAAATTAACGAACGTTTTAAATCAAGACAAATATTTGATACTTCAATTTTCTTACCTTCTTGGACATTTCATCCAGTATTTTATCCTGCTTATTTATCCGTGTGCCTTTCTCATTTCGTATTATATATTTGATTTCGTTGCTTACAACTCGGCATACATTATTTAACCTAAAACATGTTTACCGAGTAGGCTTATTGTCTTATTTTTTTTATTAGTGTAGGGAATTGTAGATATGGCTTTGCACTCCATACGTTAAAGTTATTCGTTAGTGTTAATTCCTGTTATTTATGACTCATAGAAATGCCAAAATGTTCTATAGAAATATAACATTAAAATATAACTTACTCGCTGTTTAATATTATAATCATTGGTGCCATTAACTTTTGTATTACTTTATATCCGAATATTGCACATAAAGTCATGCATCTTCGTTCGTTCTTAGAATTTTTGAAGGGTAATTTTCGTTTCCTGGAAAAAGGTATAATTTTAGCTTTAAAATTTCCATTTCTTTATTATCTTGAATCTTTATTTCAACAATAATGTAATGTATTCTTTATCATCAATAATGTATTCTTTATTTCGTCAATAACTTTTTAGTTAAATGAGCTCATGAACAGGTATAGTTTTATTTGTAACATAATAGTAGAAAAGCCAATAATATCTATATTGTCAACAACCAGTGGAATCTGCTATATGTCAAGTATATTAGAAATGTAGCGTAGGCGCTATAAGAAGCTTCGCTCTGAGATCTGGCCACATGCCCAGCGTGGGGATCATAGGCAAAGACCCCTCAGTGGTGGAGGTCTATACACAACAGTGGACAGAGACAGGCTTGTACGTGATACGTTGATTGAACCTTATAGAGATGGTCTAGATCTATTTGCCACTGTTTTTGCCCTTGTAAAAAAGAAAACCAAGTTTTCGTTTTCGTTTCAAAAATTATATATATTAGTCGTTGCGTTACCTCTTCTTTGACAAGGTCTTCTTATTTTTGAAATAAGTGACCGCATCTGAAATCTGTACAATTGCCTTTTCGTCCATAATACGATTTCTTAAGCGTTCAACCTGAGGAGAAAATAATTAAGTACGATTATTACCTGGAAAAATCATTACTTAAACTCGTCTGCCTACCCCTTCGGGGAAATATAAGTATGTGTTATGTTATGTTTACATTATTGCCTATTACAGTGAATGCATGAAATTAATTTCTAAAATAAATAAGAATCGAACTTGCTACGTTGTTTACCCTCGTATTGCTTATAGAACGAAGATAATGAGGAAATAATATTAAAAACGTAAAGTCCGATCATTAAGATTTCCCTCAGTTATAACTTACAAATTAAGCGACGTTTGGATGAACAACTTACGATCTTTGTTGGTACGACAAATTTTTCTTAGAAATCTTGCCTGTACTATGAAACTATTGAGTTATTAATACCAACTAGTATTACCACGCCTTACGCTTTGACCTCCTGATTGATTTTAACGTGATTAAACCTAGAACCATAATGAAAAAAAAATCCGCCAATCAAATTATGTATTAATTTTAATTAAATTGTTTTGTTGAAATTACCATATAGTCAGGTAGTGTGTTACAGTGATTTTTCAGTACATTTAAACAGTATCGTTTTTGAGGTACGGCTAATTCTATGACTCTAAGATGACATTTTGGAGCCTTGATTTTCCTTTTACAAGCCTTTCTTAATTTTTCTTTCTTCATCCTTTTCGAATTTCTATCTCTCCTACGAGACAAAGAAGAATAAGTCAACTGATTTATCGACATTGTTTCCTCATACCTATAAATTAAAAAGTTTTGACGCTTAGGTATGTTGCAATATTTTTTCACCATCATTAACTTTTATATCGTTACGCAGTAGGAAACGAGTCTCTTTTCAAAATGAAAAGGATTAAGGCGAGTATCATCATAGAAAAAAAATTCTAAGGTGTG
>DWDT01001926.1:0-14701 GCA_018245595.1 Microceris scylla | reverse complement strand
AAGGCCACCGGGGGGGTTTTAGTGCGGTACAAATCCCACATAACCCAGTATTTCTCCCAGGATACCGGGTACCTTTTGAAGGTTTCGCCCTCGATAGCAAAAAAAAGAAGGTCATGCGATCCGTTTATGTAGCTATGCTGAAAGAGGGTCTGCCTTGCCATTGAAAGTGGCGACATTCATCCACTTTGCTCCAGTGTGGTGTAATATTATTTAGCGGCCAAAGCAGATATCAGGCGTTTTTGATCCGCACTAAAAGCTTCTCAGAGGATTTAAGGATTATCTAAAAAATGTGTATAAAAATCGACTTTTCGTTTTTTCCTATTGTAACTGACTCTAACAATCCTGTTATAACAGACCTGTTCGTGGCTGATCACTTGTGTCAAAAGACGGTAATAGTCACTTGTGATTGCTGCTTATTTGCTGCTGTCATGATACAAAAAAAAATATATTTATTACGCAGTGTTCATCTTGAAAAGCTCCCCACTAGTTTTAGCAAATAATTTCCATTGTTAGAGTCGTAGTACTGTGACGTCACGCAAAGCTAACATCACAATATTGACAGATGAAATCAGACAGTTTACATTAACGAGCCTTAAGTAGGCATGACACCAATCGAATTCAAGTATTAGTACGTTTTGCACTTGTTATTACATCTTTCGGCGTTGACATGTAAATAAAACCTTAAAGTTACAATTGTAAATTATATAACGAATTAATATGTATTAGTGGCTGCGCAGCGTTCAAATTTCGAACATAATTGTTCTTTTTTTAATTGAGCGCTATTGAAGTTCTTATTTCAAAAAATAAACCGTAACCTAAGTATGCGCTACTGTTTGACCATATTTTTTTATATTTATTAACATTGACAGTATGAGCACAAACAAAGAATGCTACATATAATTACATTTGTTTGTCAAACATGTAAAAATTTCGTTTTCTGTACTCCTTTATACTTATAAACTCATCTATTTGTATAAATTATGCCGAATTTCTCACTTCTCCCTTTGCACGACTCTTAAAAACAGGGTCCTAAGAATTCTCCTTACTAATTGATATATTTAGATAGTATCTAGTTGTATACTTACATAGATGTAAAAATGCATACGACAGATGACTAATGCTAAGAGCATCGCAGTTTCGATATATAAGGTTTGATATTTCAATAGTTACTTCGGCAGCAATAATCTTGTTACCATTTTGGATGTGTGCATCAAAAGGTGTCATTGACACTTTCAAGAAGTGTCTGCTTACAACACGCGAACAAACTTCGGTCCCGTTGAACATTTTGTGTCTAACTAATAGAATTGACGAATTATACATGTACCGGTTTAACTCACGTACGTTTTTCGAGATAGCCCCACTAGTTTCGAACCTAAAAGCGGTACATATACAATAATGTGCATAAACATTCACGAGAAATTTAATAATAAAAAGAATTGACAATTAAGACAATGTTTTTAATCTTAACCAGCCAGCGGTATGTGACCGTGATTTTCGTGCCAGTGGTTGTGGGTTTGATTTCTGCTCGGAAGAAATATTTCTGCACAGGAATAATTTTTATCGTTCTCTTTATTCGATTTGTGACAGGGTCTGAAACTATCGAGTTAAGAATATATTTAAAAATATGTTTATTGTTAATATGCGAAACGAGTTGCACTGTTTTAAAAAAATGACCTGAATTACGCCTGTACGTATAATGGTGAATTAAACGCAATTATAATGGTGAATTATCTATATAATGATTTCAGTTTGGACTGGAGTATATGGTGGTTTGAAATATATGGTGAGATTATTGTCACACACCGGGCGTAGATTCACTACTAGAAAATGTAAGTTAGAAAAACAAAAGAGTATCCGACCTTGCATCGAACCCACGAACTCTCAATCAGCATTCGTGCTTGCAACCACCCTACCAACGAGGCAAAAATCCGATTTTGTGCACAACAACGAAAATGTATATTACAAACATATACTCGAAATTATTGTTCTCAATTCTCCTATCAAATTCGAAGAAAGTTATTTTAATTCATTAATAAATTTGTAGGTGTAATTTCGTGAAAGTATAAAATTTAAAGTGATTATCGTCAACTACAAACATAAACAAAATACAATTATTAAGAAATCGAAGCACGTGCTTATTTATAAATAGTTAAACTTAAGAACAAAACGTATGAGCTCTACAAATTGATGCAAATTTCCATACAGCAGCCGGTTTAATCTTTTCTCGCGCCCGCCGCTCAGACGAATACTTATTGTTTGGGCCCTATCAACATATTTGCGGAATACTTGGAATCGCACAAATATCGTCATCTAGTCGCCAATTACACCGGCACGGGAGAATCGGGGAAAACTCGCGGAATCTCCGTACATTGTTTATGTCTTTATTCATTAAAAGGCCATTCTAATTAAAATTTCTTGAGCCGTGTTGCGAGCCAATAAATTGCGCACGAAGCGCGGGTGCTTGTAAAGAGTCTTGCTTTGTTTTTGCTTGCTACATATTTGTGGGGCCTGACACCAACACCTACCGTGTTAGAGCGTACAATGTGTGCGCTGTCGGTGCCACAAAGAGCTCGCCAGCCAACGATTTGCGGGCAACCAGCTCAAATATATCGCCCACCGCGACAATACGATAGTAGAGTCGTAACTAAACCAACAACCGATATAAGGACGCGCGCTTGCTTTGTTCGCACTCAGATTACATCTTTTCCGCCTAATAGAATGTCCGTTTGTTCGGAAGCGCTGATTATACCTAGCTGTTTATTTGCGATCTTTATGCCGTATCGATTTCAACTGGATCACGGCTCGACGGAAATGGCCGAGCTTTGATATATATCACAGTTTGATATACGATACTCGCGCTCAATGTTAGTGCTTGTAACGAGCACGTACCTGCGATTGAACTGTATTGAAATATTAATTTAATTCAAACTGCGCGGCGATCATGTACCCAATGACGTCATGTGAGTTTAATAATTCCTCCTAACAAATTTTGTGCGTCAAAATAATCCATGGAACGACCCTAAAGTAGCGGACTTTATGGCATACGGATGAAAGTTGAGAATGTTTCCTATAAGTGCGTCCCCGTTATATAAGTAGGACATAATAAACGCTTTTTACTGTCACGTGGGGCGCTATGGTGTGCGATTATCGCTTAATCGCGCGGCGAAATGTTTGTGATACCTCATTGCATAAAATCGATTATTTACACTTGTTGATAGGTATCGATTAGACGCCGTGGGACGTCTCATTTTCGACCGCGAAATGCCTTGTAATTCACGATTCTTACTGCTAAGGGATTTGCATCGACTCTCGTTACTGCATTGAATATACGATATGGACAAAGTTCGGAATTTAATTCGTTAAAAATTCGCGAACAATTCGAATACCATTTAAATCAAATAAATTACATTCACACAGAGGGTGTCCCTGTCGGATAAATATTGTATTTATTTGCTTAGGTTTTGGATATCATTATTGAGTATTAAATGTACTATAGTGCGTTTTATTTATAACATATAGCATCCTTTTTATCTCAACAAAATGAATGCAGATGCAAATGCAACAAAATTAAAGCAGAATGCAATGAACAAAATGCAGTAAAACCTGTAAAACGTCAACAGTCTGTATCTGTTAACTGCTGGTCATAGGCTTCCCCTAATAAAAGGCGTTGTTGTCCATAATCCGCACGCAGGACGGAGTACAACATCTCGTACCGACTGTTACCAATCGACGGCCAGGCTTTTAAGTTGTATCTAAATAAGCTGCATAATAACTCGATCTGCAGATCGCCAAAAACATGTCTCTTCTATAGCAGGGATCATCACGGGCGGGTCAAGACAGACTTTGAACCCCCTCACAATCCACTCCATCCACACAAATAAACTTATTCATCGAGATGCACTACAAAACGTCCTGTTTGTTGATGATGGCAATCGAACCCGAACCCCAAAGCTAAGCAGCCAGGATACCTACCTTCCAACCAAAAGGCCAGTCAGCACTAATTTCGTAAAGGTTCACATTACACGTCGGTAAGTACAGCGGGCTAAGGTGTCCGTTAGCGATAAATGTCGCCGTCTGCCGCGAGCGCGCCGCCTGTGTTACGCGGGTGACAGCGGCCGAGGAATTTACTCGCGCCTTATGTTTTTTATTTGTCGAATACTTTCCGCTCTTAACACGGTTATGTGAATCTCTACGTAAGGAGGCGACAATACTTTTGTTGTAGGCACCTTCTTCTACACTGTAGGTGGGCTGAAAGTCATACCGTTACTATGTGATCTTCCGTAGTGATGAAGGTTAATGTCGTTTGTGTATATATAATAAACAAAATAATATAATATAAACAAAAACGGAAATAAGTGAAATCTATACTTCTCTATATAAACGACTCCCTAGACTACGACTCCTTTTTGTATCGCACACCCTCTTTCCAGTTTTGGGAGCTTTGAATAATAAGCTTCTACATTAAGCATTTTAAAAATAAAAATTACTCAAATCTCTCACTTTGGGGTCTCTGAAAATTGCATTAGAAATCTGCTTGATGGCAAAATGATAAAGATGTATATCTTAGTAAAAGAGCGTGTTAATAACAAACTTTTATGAGTAATTATCAGCTTAGCGGTAACTACATTTTATCTGGAAATAGCGTCAAACTTCCGTTCCCAAAATATCGGCTTCGCGAGACTAGAGTCCTTCCTTTATTGGAATATCGGTCAGAATTTAGTGCAATGTCAGATAAGACTATACTTTTGTAATATTCTTTGAGCTATAAACAACCATAAATGTCGAGCAAGTCCTACATAGAAAAGACAATCGTGAGATTATCACCCAAACGTAAGTAGCAATTGTGTAAACGTCTATTTGTATAAACAATTATCCAATAAATTGTGCGCCCAAGAATACCGTTACACACGTGGCTTATTCATTACACCTAAACAGTCACAGAACGGACTCAAAGGGCCAGCTATTCTCAGTGGAAATCGACCATTTCTTTGTGCGCCTCAAAGGGCACAGCGACACTTGCTCCCGTTGGCCGTGGGCGGCGCGTGCGCATTGTGCCCTAATAGGTATTTTGCTGTGCCGCAAATTAACGTAACTTATGGACGGTCACCGAGATTTGATACGGCCACCTGACAATGAGGCAGTAAGTTATATTACCCATATCTTTGTACTAAACAATGTTCATTTCATTCGTAATAAGTACTTAGTGCTTGAATATAATTATTGTTTCAAATATGTAACTAGGTTTGTTCAAACAGTCTTTCATTAACGGTGTGTGTGGCGCTTAATTTAAAATTATTTTTTCTATTAACATTTTCAAGCTTATGGAGGGTAGAGGTAAGGATGACTGTCTGATATGGAGAGGAAATTGTAAAAGTGTCCAGCGCCACGCTGAAAATAGAGTTTTTAGTATCTACCAGAATAGCGCCGGCGTATGAAAAACTACGATATGAATTTAGCTACTGTATAGTGAGTGAAGTATGCAGAGTTTAAAAATCAAAATCTTTTCATGATTAAAGTAGTCCAGTACTAGTATATAAAACCTCAACTGTTTGCGTAGTCCCAAATAATTTAGTAAAATAATAAAAATAATATCGAAGAACTCACTCTACGTGTGGCGCTTTCTTTAAGATTTATCCTATGGTATCGCAGCGCCACCCTTGTTGTTCGTGTTTTGATGGACACTATTTCATACACAGAGACGGTCCTCCTTACCTCTACCCTCCAGTCTAGCCTGTAAAGTATTTGAAATGTTATAAAGCCCTGGATTCCTGGATATTAGCTTCAAAGCTATATAATATTGTTTTGCTTCTTTAGCAGTTACAACTACGAGCTACTACGATGGATACTTTCTTTTACTTTTTGAGAGTCGCAACGCGAATATATATATTGAGATGCAGGTACGTAAAGTTTTTGTCATGATATCGGGCAGTCAAATGTAAACCGTCAGCGGCCAACAATCAGCGCCGCGACTTACCTGGCATTTACTCAATAAGAGATGTATATTATATAATTGTATGTAAATGTTTAGTAATACATATCCTTTATTCTTCTGTTTTTATTTCTTTTGAGGTACAAGTTACTTTATTTTTTTACATTAAATAAATAAATGAACATTGGCGTAGCTTGCCAGTGTTAAAGTCCGGAATCCCTCAGTTGCGAAGTCACATGTGACCAGAAGTGGGACAGGAAAAGGTTCGGAGGCACAAAAAAGTATAGAAACACAACTATACAAATTGATATGTCTCCTTTTATTCACAGTATTGGGTAGTATTTACACGCTGTATATGACCGCAACAAATTAAAAACATCTATTAAGTACGGACTTACGGCTATTAAAACATTTATCTACATAAAAATAATATATGCAAATATCAATAAATATATATTCTAGATTTAAAAAAAAACTTGATAAACATGTGATGCGCAAATTAATTTACATCAAGAGAAAAGGTACTCAGTATACAGAAAATATCGATTTGAACAATATTATAATTCAGAACGTATCGTTTGCGAAAGAAGGTAACGTTTTTTCACGCTATGATTAATGCAGAAAATATTGATTCATATTGGAACGCGATTAAACAAGTTGGAATTCCAGTAAACACTGTTCCAAACAGAACTAATTCCATACTGTCATTACTAAAAAGTTATCGATATTTTCTGTAATCTGAATTACATATGTATAATACAATAAATGGAGGGAACGAACTGATATTAAAGATTTTATTTTAAAATTAAAATACATTTTTGAGTACAACTTCAAAATCGACTTCCTTATATAGTCATTTTCAAGAAATATTTGTTTAATAAAATTAATACATAGGGCGCCACTGTGCACTTTATAGAACGATATTTGTTATAGCCTCCATTCCTTACAACGGAGAGGAAATGTAGTTTATTTAAAAAAAAAAGTTAACAAAGTTATAAAGGCATCGATATAATTTGCCACGAATATGACTGAAAGAGACGAAAACTATGTAATAATGTTACCAATATAACCTCATGTCATATGACATGTTTCTTTCTCGTCACATAAAGGTTAGACAAAACAAGTTTCCAAATATTTTGTTTTGTATTTTCATAATTTTACGATAAAAATTGGTTAATATTATACACTCAGTACATATGAAATGTATGATAATGTACAATGAATATTAATATTTTTTATTGTGGAAAATTGTTTTGCGATCCCAAAATTATACCATGAAAATAAAAATATAATTGTAAAAAAACAGCTCTCAATAAATATTTCCATGGCAATACTCATTGACAACTGGTCACTTTAATTCTAGCATGGCAACACATATTACATTGAACAAGAAAATGTAACTTGACATTTTTTGAATGACGTCTAAACAAATGCCAAATATGTAAAATAATGATATCCATTTGTTACATATTCAGATGAAAATCGTTAACTGATTTTAATATTTCCTAAGAATACAGCTTTAAATTAGGCAAAGGACTTGTCACCTAGATTAGTTTAAAATAAATATATAAAAGCCAAACATGGAAAGAAAAGTTACATGGGAATTATTTATGTTCTCTCCTAAACATCCACGGGTGGCCAGAAATATTATTATAATTTAACATTAAAACATAAAAATAATTGACTGTATACAAATTCAATATAAACATCATACAAGTAATTAATTAATTAATAATGTTTACGAGTATTTACAAAAAGCGAACACTGTAACATCTTCCTCATATAACTAATTAATGTAAACATAAATAGTTAAAATTGTAAATAACAAAATCGTTAAAGTATAGCAACCATTTTGATGTAACGTTTAAGAAAACATTTTCTCTAATATAAATAAACATTATTTGTAAATATTTAATAGATGGCTCCACATAAAATTGTATTAAAAATAATATATTACATAAAAGACATGTTACTGGCTGGATAGATAATGCTACAATTTGAAGCCATGATTTCTGTCAATAATTCTGACGTTTGTTCCGTGAATTATTTCTGAACGCATTTTTTCTAAAAGAACACAACCTACATATCTTTTCGAAAATTAATTTATATAAATTCACTACTGCTGGTCACAAATCATAATAAATCTTCATGAAAACTTTGTTTATTCCTTTTGATCAACACAGGCTAATAATAAACTATCTTTTGATGAGTTAAACAGATGAGGTAGCAAATCTCAGGCGAGGATAGTGAATACAGATGGTGTCACAGTCACATTTCTCGTCGTCAAATCATTCCACCTCAAATTACACTATTATGAGCAGATATAAAAAAAAGATACTAATTTATTTTATTTTCAAACTGTCAAAGAAAACATATAATAATTAAAATATAAGAAATATCATAGTCACAGAACAAAAGTCTTTACTTTTATTGAAAGGAAATATGACCTTACAAACTTTTTTAACAACATTCCACTGGTTATCGGGTCCTATAGGCTATATCTGCTAGAATAGACGTACTAAAATCCTACAAAATCGGAGTTCATTACAATAAAAATAAATTTATACGAATACATTCGCAATATTTAATTAAATTAGGCCGAAAATACAATAATTATTATTTTGACTGGATAGATAACAACATATTTAAATATATAACTGGCAGTTAGTGCCAAGTTGTGAACAAAATAAAAAAAAACCTTAAACGTTTTAAGCGTAAAAAAAAAGTAAAAATTAAATATTTCATGTACTGATGTGAGCTATAGTACTCTTCGATCTGATGCTGAAAGAGGCCAATGTGCAAAAATTAAATTAATAATTAGTATATGTACCTTCATTTTTCTACCAATACACCTATTACGAGCCAATGACATTAAATAATAATTGTTAACATAAAAATGCAAATATATTACTGAGTTTCATTACCAAAAAATACCAGTTAAAATAAATAAGAAGGTACACCCAAACAGTTTTAAAACCGGGTCACAGAAAAACATTTATATAAGTAACTTTCTACAAAAAAAACTACTTAAAAAAATATTATTTATCTATACACAGGCTGTGTGAATAAAAGAAAATATATATTCAGCTGCACGTCAACAACCATACGTACAGACAAATCTAGGTGACTACGTTACATATATCTATTATCTAGCAATATATCTATAGTAAAATGAAAATTTTTTTTCTCAGTCTGTCATTTTGATATAGCGTTGGTAACTCCTTACGGTCCGACGTCATTATATCTCTTACCAATTTATTTATTTATCATTTTAACGGATAAACGACAACTATACCCGAGACTAGTAGACGAAGTCTTTGGCTATGATTAAAATTATATAAATATGTATATAGCGTTCTCGCCGAACAACAATCGAACGACCTTAAATAAAAAATTACACAAAAAATAAATATTCCGTGTAAACATTCATAGACATTATGCTCACGAATAAAATATATTTCATAAAACAAAAATAAACGCTATTTGAATACAAAACGATTTTTCAAAAGCATTGACAATATTAAAACTTTAATGTACTTTGTCTACGGCGAGCCGCTCGCTTCGTACTTCGCACTATACATTATAGACTCGTATAAAAATAAAAAAGCTGTAAGAAGTGTATCATGCACCTATACATTAACCCCAACACGCATGCCCAGCGTGGGGACTATGAGCACAAAACCCTCAGGGGACGTCTATGTCCAGCAGTGGACTTAGGCTGATGATACATTGTGCAACTGTCAAGACAATCCATTTACTTTTTGCTATATCACTCACCATTAGATGAGATCGTCGCCAAACGCAAGCCTACATTTATAACAAAAATTATACATGCAAAAGCTGTGCTGGTAAATGCCTAACGATATTTACTTCATGTTTATGTTTACATTTATGGATGTTATAATCGCTCACATATTTTTGATAATAATATTCATGGCTGGCTACAACACATTTCTGGACATTTGAAAAAAATTCTTGAATAAAAACTAATATTACTTACACTGAAGGACACCGATAATGTATCGAAAAAAAAATATTTTGAATAATTAAAATCTTCAGTGTATCCGAACGCGGCCGCTGACAGCTATCACTCGCGACTGACATTTGGCGACTCTACTGACACATACAAAAAATATACTCAGCAAACATTATGCCCGCTAACATCTCTATATTCCCGCTACCACGGTATCGTGCGACTCGTATAACACGTACATACATACATATAATATCTACATATTTATTCATTTATTAGGAATAATCCTTCACAAGCACCGATATGTCGAGATGGACTAAAATTTTGCTATACATCTAGTTATAAATAATCTCCTAACATCTTTTAGAATATCGTTTCTTTCGCACATCTAAGGACAGACGACAGACGACGTGTTCAGCGAAAGTCGCGCTCCGGCACGTTTGTGGCCGGCCTTTTGTGAATAGTCAAAGACAATGAGAACGAGATTGTCAATAAGAGAAGAAACCAAATATGTCAGTTGACAAGGGTTTGATAGATACTTCCAAGTAACATGACGTATTATAGAAGTAAAATACATACATATATACACATATAATATACTTTTTTATCAAAATTTTCAAATATTATAAAATTTCTGACACATTCACGAAAGGCCCGACTTCACAAAACTAATTTATTAAATAATAACACATCTTAATATTTACAAAGAACATTCATTTATAATACATACTCGTATATCTATAAAGTTTTTTTCTTACAGTAATATGTATCAGACTGATTGTAATTGAAAAATCAATTAAAGAATATAGTAAAATTTAAAAAGTTACGTAAACGAAAAAAGTTCATGATAAATGAATTATGCTGGATTATGTAAAAATAAAAAATTAAATATTAAAACCTAATAACGTTAATTTTAATATTATTTTTTTGATTTAATATTAATTTGGTTTTAAAAAGAAGTTTCAATTTTATCTTAACCTATTGTATGTACATTTCTATATTTGATCTTTAAAATAACTAAACCACACTGGAGTATCGGCAGACGAATTTACGTTCCCCATAAAAAATATATCTCTACTAAGGAATGGCAAGTTGTGAGGTTAAATTGTGGACATAAAATATTTAACTCAGTTATTCTAAGACCAATAATTTTTTTTTAACTGGTGAAACATGGAAATATGGGAGTGTACGTACTACACTCTTCTGCCTATCCCTTCGGGGATTACTGACGTGATGTTATTTTTTTATGTTTTATATTCATATACACTTAATGCAGCAGACGTGTTCTGGAGTGGAGACCGCGACTTGGCAAACGTAGCGTAGAATGCCCTCCAGCTAGGTGGAGTGACGATATACGCAAAGTGGCTGGCAGTGGTTGGATGCGATGAGCTGAAGATCTAACTCATTGGCGTGCCATTGGAGGGACCTATGTTCAGCAGTGGACGGGAGTAGGCTGATGATGATGATGATGACGCTTAATGAAGTCTTAATAATAACTGAGTTAAAAGAAATCGACGGTTACTACCAAACATATCCTCATTGAATATTATCATTTGATACAGATATGTTAGATAAAGTGAGTTGAGTACAAAACGACCGTAAACACTGTTTGTTCCAAGTTTAAAAACTTCATAAACCTTACTGTAAGTAAAAAAAATTCGGGGGTAGTTGTATATTGTACTTTACAGCGTTCCATTATTAAAAGATTCACTAACAACTATGTTTAACGGTAGATAGAAGGCGTTCGCGTGTTGTGCAATCAGTAAGACGTATTAAGGAATTTCAGATTAATATAATATCAGACATATATGTATCTACATGTCTAAATGTTTTTATATGAACAAAATTTCAATAATTTTATTTAAAAACTGACGTGTCCACAGTACACGAACGCTCCCATATTACGAGTAAGTCTACGTCGTCAAAACTAGCCAAGGCTGGAAAGCTCGTATTACGACAGATATTTATTAAAATCTAAAATTGACTCGTTCCCACTAGATCACAACGCAAAATTACTACATATGTTAAAACAACGTAAAAATAAATATTTCGATAATAAATAAATTTAATTTTTTAATTCAGATATAGGTATATCTGATGCCAGTACCAACTTGTATACTTGTTACCTGTCAGGGTAGGTACCCTGGTACAGGTATCTTCAACTTAATTTATCAAAATAAATTGTCAGAAGTTTTGTCATCAATACTTTTATTAGCTGCATGAGTATACGACGATCGGGTTGCTGCACAGTCATTAGACCAATGCCTCGTATATTAATAACTTTTGACAGCTGTCAATGTCATTATCACATGTCGCGATGGACGCCACTAGCGACACCTATGTCAGTTGTCTAGGATTATATTTTAGTCATTGCGGATAAGAAACACCGGACAGTATATTTTTAAAATAGCGGATGTTTAATATTGGGTCGTGGATAGCCTGTTTATATAATATGTTTTTTATAAAGCAAAAAAGCCGGCAATGTTTTTAAGCGGTCCTTTGTGGCTAGGTAAAGGCATTTTTGTCTAAATTTAAAATTAACACGAAATTTAAAAAAAATGTTAGCTAAAACTTGAATGCTGTTATATCTACGAACTGAAGAATAACACTGCGAATATTCATGTTCAGCAACATAAATAAGATTTACAGTTCCGTTACAAGTTTGTCCCGATTAAAAAATCTACCCTATCCACAATGAAGTCAGATTTGATCTTAGTTTCAACAGGACCGGTATCAAGAACATGGCACACGGAGAACACAAAATAAAGCTTCGTCTAGGACTAACGTTGAAACTACACGGATACATTAGCGTTAACGACACTCCAACCGAAACACAACATTGGCATTTAAAACTACATACCCTGGTACTGGGGGACGAACTCCCATTACTTCTCGTACAGCCTTACAATTGTTTATTGTCCATTCCGTCGAAAAAAACCTAACATTAATCGTAACATCAGAGCCCGTCTTACTTTAAGCCGGACCACTAAACGTGGTCGAATGCGCCATCTAAATACACTATCGACACTTACATACAAACACATATTGACGCAATACAAAAATTACACCTAACTGTACACAGTGAGAGGTTCAAACTGGCGTCACCGGCGAGCCTGCAAATCCATGTAATCTACTGCACGCTCTCTACTACTTTAATTTTCCTATGTAAAAATAATCGGCACTTTATCGCAATATCATCTTCTTCTGAGACCCTTCACAACGGGGTTTAAGCGGGCTTCTGTCATTGCTCACCCAGCGAACATTAAACATTATCACCTACTCCATTCTCGCAACAAGCCCAACCCCACACGGACTCCTCTTCTAATCGCTGGCAAAAACTAACACGGAACGTGTTCACCTCAACAAGGGGAAGTGCGCAGAGCTCGCAGAGTACGTTGAGCGGTGGGAGTGCGGTGAGCGTGGCGAGCGGCTAGAGCGCGCCGACGTCGCGGTAGAGCGGCGGCAGCGCGGCGCGCTCGCGGTACTGCAGCGGGTCGGCGCGGAAGTGCACGGGCCGCAGCGCCATGTGCCCGTAGACGCGCGCGAACCGGTCCACGCAGGCCGACCGCTGCGCCATGTGCCGCGCGTCCGCCGACAGCATCTCCGTGTTCGTGCACTCCGGGCACTTGAACTTCTTGCGCGGCGTCACCTGGAATACCGTAAACGTCATACAAACATTTATGTATATTTGTATTTTAAATATGTTATTAGTAATATTTCAATACAATAGAATGTTGATCCTTAAATTTCGATTAATAATAATGTTTCAGATTTAGTTTCAGATTTCAACAACAATGCAAATTAAAAAAAACAACATAGAAAATTATATATAAATATTAATTAAACACAATTGCTAACAAGTATTTTATTTTTAGTGACAAGAATGCTACCATCCAAATCAGTTATAAAATTTCACCCACTTATAAAATTTCTTACGCAATCAAAAAACGCTGGTAACCAACATACCTACTGATATTATTTACACAACGGTCGAGTACAAGTTCAGATTGATTTTCCGAGGGGACCACACTTAGAGATAAACCTTGACTTCATTCTGTAAACTGCAGCTAAACCTGTTACGAGCGATTGGAGTTACGATGTTTCTATAATCTATGGATTGTGTGAACATGGATAAGCCGAGTAGATCGACAAAGCGCTCAATGCAATGGATAAACATAATCCTACGAGTTGCTAGAAACTTCGACATTGTATTAATGAATCAATCATTGCTAATCTGAAATTCTAATTCTGAATTTTACTTAACACTGTCATACAGGTCTGTAAGAATAAAAATATTTGGCACTCGATATTCTCCGTCTGTTACATAAAAGTGCTAGTGATAATAATACCTAAAGTTTTTTTTAATCCGTATAATCTGTAGCTTTCTGCAATTATCGTCACAAATACATATTATATATGTAGAAGCCTCACGGAGACCAGCTAAGCACTTGTATTTGACTATTATCTATAAGATAAAGAAAAAAGATTTTTATCCAATTACTGTATTACCATTAAGTCGTGTATGTATCTGAATAACCGGTTTCTCTGTTTAATTAGCGACGATGTCGTCATAGTTGTCACCAATATGTACATACCCATACATACACAACTTTACGTCAAGACCCTCAGGGGGTAGGCAGAGAGCAAACAAATACAACCCATAATACTAAGCAAGCCAAAGTGAAGCAGAATACATTGAAGTTACTTCTTTTAGTCCAAGATGAGAGGCAAATTTTGTAAAGTTGAATAGCAACATTGATATATCATTATTCTCAAACCTTAATAGGTGGTTTCCTGGT
>DWDT01001925.1:0-14701 GCA_018245595.1 Microceris scylla | reverse complement strand
AGATTAGCGCGTTCAAACAATTAAACAAACTTTTCAGCTTTATATTATTAGTATAGATTCATATTATAAAGTCATTTATTCCATTAAGTTTAACCCTTTCGGGCACGGTGGTATTGAAAATGTACCAACTTTTTGATGCGTAATAACGCGTCGTTGCACATATTCAACATATTTTGACCCACCTCGGAATATTAGCATAACTGCGCACTCAAACAGTTTTTTCTGATCTTATTTATTTACACACCAATTTTGTACAATTTTGAACGATATAATATTTCTGGGCAATGTGGGTATTTTTATTTTCTAAAATTCCGTGCCTTAAAGGGTTAAAAGGCCTTCCAGTGTATGTATGTCTTTGCAATTCGAACTGCCTGAACGCAACTGGTCAAATTAAATTGAATTGATAACAGAATCATCAAACGTCAATTAGATTTAAATTTCTAGCTTTGTATATCTAATAAAAATAATATTTTAATTTAAATTAGTTGTGGTGTCACTAAAGTGCTCTAACAGTATAGATACAAAAATAATAGAACGCCATATCATTTCGACTCCAAATTAATCAATGCTTTTGATTACATTTTTCCAGCCTTTTCATAAAAAACATTGCTTGTTAAAAAGTTAACCATTACATTTAGTTTACAAAGTAGTCTCCTTTGTTGTGTCTCAGGTAGCGAAACAGTTGAAGGAACAGCAGATGGTGATGCGCGGTCACCGCGACAACTCCATGATCCACGAGCTGAACCGGTACATCCCCACTGCCGCGGCTTTCGGAGGACTTTGCATCGGCGCGCTATCCGTGCTGGCCGACTTCCTGGGCGCCATCGGATCCGGAACTGGTATCCTGCTCGCCGTCACCATCATCTATCAATACTTCGAGATATTCGTCAAGGAGCAGGCCGAAATGGGCGGCATGAGCACCCTGCTGTTTTAAGCGTCTGCAAAATTCCACCGCACTGAAGGCCGCGCGGAACCGTGGGTTCATACACCTGACAGGGTACATATCGCTCCTCTAACTGTCATCACTATCCCGCCGGTTGTATGAGTCTCCCGTTCGTGTTTGTTTTTCGTAAGTTTTTTTTATATTCGATGAGCCGGGTGCGGCGTGCGGCGACTGCGTGCGTGACTGCTGTGTGTGGGTTATGTGCTATTTATATGAGAGGAACTTTATATAATAAAATAATTTACGAGAACTACAGAATTTTCTTCTTCTACCCTCTTGTGCAACAGTAGTGACAACGAGTGGATAGTTAGTTTTTTTAACAATAATAAATATTTTTTGAAATAAGTGAAAAATAACTTTTTGTAAAATAAAATTCTGTTGAATTTTTATAATAATTATTTACCGGTACCTTGAACAAACTGATCATTTGTAAATAATATACTAGTAAATACGATATCAATATATAAGAAAAAACAATAAAAATCATTTTGAAAAATTAAAGTAATTATTTTTTTCATCAAGGATTTTTTCTTACCACCTCACATTGGGCCTGTCAGACAATAACATACAATCGTTCTATTTAATTCTCTGATAAAGATCTTTCGATAATAAATAGCTAATAAGAGTAACTTTCAAAAAATCTACGTTAATTTTACTACCCTGTTCCCTAACTAAAATCATATTTTTCTCCATCGCAAATATAAAAATAAATAAAGTAGTTCCCGATCCACTCAAAATATCGTATATTTATTTGTAAGTCAATATGTTATGAAAAATATCTTGGTATATCTCTCTGGTATGTTAAAAATAGTAGAAAACGTCAGAAGACAAAGAACAACTTCTTCGTTATTTTTTTGTTATGCAACTTTATTCTCCTTACTAGACATGCAAGTACAAGGACAAAAACATATTTACGCTTCCCAGTTACAATTCTAATCGTAACTTTTACCGTCTGCCAATACTCAAAACATTTCACGACTAAAATGGTAACAAACGTATGTACAAATAACTGCAAATAAATCGTCTAAACAATGTGAATAAGTAACTACTCTGAATATGAAAGATTATTTATTAACTTATTTTATAACCGATCTAATATAGGTATGTATGAAATGATATAGAATTAAACATTTTCTTTTATGGATATATAATTCGTTCGAAACTCGCTAGAACACCCATTCAAAAATATTTTTCTCTACGCATTATTAAGGTCCTAAGCATTATTGAATGAGCAAAGGGCAAAGAACTTAGATATTATAACCATATCCATGATTTTGTATATCGATTCCTCGATGTTGTTTTAATAGAGTACGCCCTATAATGCTTCACGTTCCGGAATATACGTTTTATTCCAGTGAGTTTCGAATGATCTTGGATGAGAATTGAGGTTTTATACAGATTTGAGTGAAAATGTCGCCGCTACAAAATAAATATAAGTAAAAGCTCGGTATACAACAACAATTTTACACACATGAACCTAACAATCACATATGGCACAACACAGAACATTTAGTAGGTATGTATAATCACTAAACATCAAAGAGGCACTTTGCATTATCGGCAATGTTAAGAAAACGTTATTGCTATGCGTTTCAACATTTCTATGATAAGTCTTCAACGTTTCCAACGGGCGCTTGGAAGCAGAACCATCCATCCAGTACGAATCCTATTACTAAATGACGACATTTATTATATATTACTATCTTTGAAAGACACTAGCTTCAGATCATGTGCAGTTACGTTCCTTTTTTACTAATTATCTGACACAATTGTAGTACCGACGTCGTAAGAAATTAATTCCGTTATACTCACTTCTTTAAACAACTGTAAAATACATCACTTTTATCTGGCAGTGATCACCTATTAGTACATCGATGTATCAGAATTACACTTTAATTAGCAAAATGTTGCAAGCAATCCCTTACAATCCGAAAAATATACTTTTATCTATGCAATATAATAAGTAAATGAAATGTTGTATGGTAGTGAATCTTAACAATTTAAGTTACTATCTACGTACGCTACATCTTAAAACTGTAGATATTTAAATACCATTTTTCTTTTTTGTTACCTAGCTTATGTAAGTTAATTTAGTTTCTCGTATTATGATTACTGCTGCGAGGTTATTCTGACCGGTTTTATTTGGAACGAACAAGGTGTTTTTATACCAAAATATAATTCCCTTCTATTTGAAAATAAATGAAAGAAGTCCTACCATACCGATTTTCCATTTTCAAAGACAGGGCAAGCAGAATAGGTAGGTATTTGATTTTGGTATTGAATATTGAGCAGAATGTTTTCATAGAAAGGATTATAATGCCGAAGGACTGTTCGAAATCGGCTAAAATATTGTGTCGTAAAAAAAACTTAGACGTAACAAATCACATGTCTTCATCGTAAATGTGGGTTGAAATTGAAACTTTACGTTAAAAATTCGCCGTGATCACATGTTCAATCTTACTCCGTAAAATGTTATTCGCATTCAACGCTGCATTTGTTTCAACAAATCGCAACGATGTCCAACTGACAATATCGTACCTCGCTAGCCAACGTTAATAGATTTCTGGAACGTTCGTAACCATAACCTAAATAAGTCCATGACAATATAACTTCCACTAATAAGCAGATTTCTTTAACATATCACTAAAATTATCCGACTAAGGTGTTTTGTTTACGCAGTTATGTTGGCAGTCGCAAGCTTGCTCGTGTCAAACTGACAACGTATAGCGTAACTTTTTGTCCTTAAATAAGTACATGTAATTAATAATTTTGCAAATTCTTAATTTAGTAGTAGTTAGTGTATGTTTATATCTAATTATAGTTATAAAATGATACTTTATGATCAAGAAGCACATATCACTATACTCCGCTATATTTACCCATATATAAAGGAAATTCTATTCTTAACCGTGTACTCTTATTAGGACTGTGTGATATTGTTTTATTGCATCGATACAAGTGCGGGAACATCATGGTTGCGTGAACATAAACATACCGAGACAGTAATAACAAAAACTAAACCAAATCAGTATAACCAAGAAAACATTTATTTTAAACAACATTTTTTGAAAGGAAAAATAAAACAAGGAACAACTAAAAATAACAGTGCCAATTATTACTAATAATATTCATGAAGAGAAGTCAAATATATGTATTTTAATTTTTCTTATGTTTTTTGCAATAATTTACCTAATCTTAGAATAGTGTACATACCTCGAACTCCATGTAAAAAGTGAAGAACAATTCCGTGATATTGTAAACTAAAATCCAAAAACGTACGTCAAAGAACAGTTACTTCCAAAATTAAACTAAATACATGCTTCTAAAAGTTGACTGACCCGATAAAATAATAAAATATAAACTAAATAATGTAACAACAAAAATCATTTATCAGCCGCACCAGGCAACTCTCGGAGACCCTATACGATTAATCTATCAACTAGGATTTTGCTAATTAAACTTGTTATCATTTGTACATGCGTATAATAGCACTTAAGATTTACTTCTACGATTCGAACTTATTCAAAGTGGTAATTTAGAATATAGTCGAATGGCGCCCCCTGGCGGCGGCCGGCGTGCGCCGTCAACGTACGAGTCCGTCGCTCTCGTGGTTCTATACAATTCATTCCCTAATACATGCACATGCACAACGGAGCCCGCGGCGGTCTCATGCGCTAACATCTCGCACACTCCGATTACATTTAAATTTGCATCCATTTTTTGAACGAAAGCTTCGTCAACACGTCGCGGCGGCGTGGCCACGTCTCCGAGGGCTCGTTTCGGCGGAACGACGATATAAATAGTGTCGCGGGAGCGATTCAGTTTTAACATGTTTGCGTGCGAGTAAAGCAAGGCGCGGCGGCGCGAGCTAGGCGACGGTCTCGATTTCTTCCTGCAGCGGTGGCGGCTGGTCGGGCGCCGCCAGCGGCTTGGGCGGCGCGCCGCCGTACGGGAGCGTCTTTAGCTTGCGCGCCTCGCGCCGCTCCTTCTTCTGCTGCATGACAAGCCGTAGCTGCTCCAGCTTGCACTTAGTCTTGGAGTTCTCGAGGGCGAGCGTCTTGGCGGTGTCGCACTTCTTGCAGGCCTGGTCGGCGGGTTTGCCGGCACACGCGGCGCACGCGGCCGCGTCGCGCGCCTCGCACGCGCCCAGCGAGCACGCCTGGCTGCAACTCGAACACTTGCTGCTCTCCTCGATCGTACTCATCGAACATGAGTGCTCTGTCTCCTTCTGAAATGTTACAATGCCACAATATGTCAGATGGTTCTTCATTGATAATTAAACAAAAGCATGATAGCTAGATATATTTCCATTGGACAAGAAATACCAATTAGCCTACTTAACACATTAATCCTCTTAATATATAGACAATTACAATGGCATTTATGCTGCAAAATAGTATGATTTGGTTTGGAGTAAAATGTGTAAATCGTCTTTAAAGCTTTATACATATTTACATCTAAGTTCACTGGAACATATAAAAGTTACGTAATAGGTATCACGACTATAATCTCTGAAGGGGTAGGCAGAGCAGTGTAGTACACTCCCACGTTTCACCAGTTATATTTACGTCCCACAGAATAGGTGGTGAACCTATTGCGATACACCAAGCACAGACCAGACTCCGATTTTACTCTGATCCTAGAGATTTTAAATTAGAAAAATCCAATAGTACCTGACCCGGGATTTGAACCCAGGACCTGGCGATCGGCAGCAGCGCTTGCAACAACTCGACCAACGAGAGAGGCATCAACTAATTGGTTGATTATAAATTTATAGTGAAAATAAAGTAATACTTCTTTATTTGAAGGTGAGAAGGAATCTTAAGATAACAAACTATCTACAATAATCAATTGATGAAGAAATACAAACTATCATTTACAAACCTGTGACAAAGCAATGGCCGGTGTCGCACACAGCAAGTCATTCAGTATGTGAATAATTGTAGATATGTCCCGCTTTGGTCTTCCGAATCTGAAAATTACATAAATACATGTTTTATATTTAGGAGCAAACAGATGGTGAAGTTCTCATAGGTCTATCACAATGGCATATCTAATAGATAGTAACAAAATCAAATACCAATCTTTGTTGACCTTTCTCTAACAATATGCCAGGTGTCTCTAACAATATGCCAGGGAATTTTAAATGTATCTAAGTGCTAATACAAAACTGTGCTCTCTATATTTTATTAATATTACACAAGTCAAATATGCAGTGATTCAAGACCACAATAGAAGTGTTAACATTTCCATTGATTACAAAAATTAACCTATTTTTGTAATTCAAAACCTATTTTTAACAGACTTTATTTTATATGTATTTAGCATAAGCATAGAAATATTTCAATACATTATCCCAGTTGCTCTTGGAACTGGGATAATGTATTGAAATATGCTCATGGAACTGGGATAATGTATTGGAATGATCTCATGCTTGTAACATGAAAAGCAAAAAAACAGAGGATAGGTTGATACATACGACACTTAGATGTAAAGACCAAGTGTGCAAAAATATATGAAATGATTGTTAAAAGTGTAGCATAAAATGTTAGTGTTGTGAGTGATTCAAGATATTATAATTTTTTTTCTAGTAGCTATTTTGAGGAAAATGCAACTTTGTTCAAAAAATATATATCATAATGGGAAGAGATTTTATATGATATTACAGTTTCTTGTTAGATCATCTCAATTAGTCTCATTTAAACCTCATAATAGATAACAATAATTTATATCGGTTTGTAAGTATTCCCTCAGGCCTATAGAAAATAAGCTGTAATGAGATTTACATATTGTAGGTGTTTAACTACTATGCATAATAATAGGCATTCACATGTATTTTCTAATCTCAAATGTTCCACTGTGAACATAGTCAATGCAATTGAGTCAAAATATTTGTATAATTGAGACTCCAACCAACCCCAGACTCAGCAATCAAGTCCACTAAACCACTAAAGGCCTGAACAAAGAGGCCAGTCAATAAATGACTTTCGAATCAATTATTAATTAGATATTTCAATAAAAACTGAACCACAGTATTATTTGGAAAGTGTGAGACTAAAATTTGCGAAATGTATATGACCACTAGCTGACTACACTCAAATTGTCTCATGTACTTTATTAATGATGTGGTAATGAGCTCATTAGTTCAAAAACAATAACTAATGAGTCTAATAGGTCAAAAGGAGTTATAACATGACAACACAGCTGGTTCAAAATGGTTGAAATGTAAATATAATAATGGCCACCCTCTAGTATAAACATAAAACTGTATAAACATACCTGTCTTGGAGAGCTGGATTTAATGTTCCAGAGAAAGTCCCAGAATATATCCCTTTTCCATGATGCTTCATTGACTCTATCACAGCTCCCGGACCTATCCTCGGGCGCACAGCACTCTCTTCACCAGATCTGAGATCAATCTTATTTGTAAGAACTTCCTTTGATAACCTTTTAAGTTTCTGAGTTAAGTTCTTTGAAGCTTCTATGAGTGCCTTAGTGTCTACTTGAGGGGTAGGCGAGTCTCTTTGAGGCTTTTTTGGTGCAGGTGCATATGGTTTTTTGAATACTATTTGTTTGGATGTTGAAGGTGTGCTTGTGTCCTCAGTTTGTACAGTGGGCTGCTGAACAGATTTCCGAGTTGTTGTAACAAAAGGATCACTTCTAGAGGTAGATGGTTGGGATACATTGTTGTCTTGCCGTACCTGCACTCTTTTTTTGTGTTTATTAACAGATTGCATAAAAGCTTTCTGTTTAGTCTGACCAATTGGATGCTTAAATTTGGAAGTTTTGTGAAGTAAATATTGAATCCTTTTACTCTTCAAGGGTTCATTTAAACTTTGGAAGGATGGTAATGTGCCAGCAGCTGATTCCTGAGTTCCGTGACTCGTTGTGGCCAAGTTTGATATCTCCCTGTCCATCATTGACTCATCCTGTTCTTCAAACAGGCCCTTATCTACTGCACTATTAAATAAATGTTCCATTGGGTACTCATCAATGGTACTCTCGGCAAGGAATGAACTTTGGTCAGTGAAATTATCACTATCATCACTAAGCATGTTCTCTGAAGAGTGAGAGGAGGTGGAGGGGCAGGGTTTATCACACATGGCACTTGTGGATGGTATCACTTCATTGCACAATTTACTTTTAGATAATAAGTCTAACAGAGTACTTTTTACAGAGTTGGCAAACAGTTCCATCTCTCGCTCTTGATTTGCGGAAGTTTCAATTGGACTAGACACCAGATTAGAAAGAGATTTAATGGGGGACTGTTCATTTCCAGCAGAGGTATTAGACAGATCGGGTAGTGTACAATTTGAGGAATCCATTACTTCTTCTTTCTCTTCTGTTTCCTCTTTAGGTTTCTCTGCATATCTCTGTTCCGTCACAGATCTATACAGATTGTCAATAAGTTGTGAAGCATTCTCTAACATTTCTAAATTTTTTTTCTTTATAGCATCTTTATCATCTCCCTGTGGCTTTGTTGTTTCACTGTCTGAAGTAGTTGTTTCAGTCTGGGGGGTCTTCTGTGGAGTAGGCTGTGGGCTTGGGCTTTCCCTAGAGTCACATTTTGTACGAATCAATGTGGAATTTTTTGTTGGTGTTGAAGTTCTGAGCGATCGAGAATCTCTAGAACTGGAATTAAGGGTGGACAGCTGCAGCTGGATTAGCATCATGTGGTCTCCCAATCTCATGGTCAGATTTAAGGGTGACTTGCCACTGAGGAAATCATTGACTTGTGTATCGTTTAGAGATTCTAACGCTTGCATCACAGAATTTTCGGGTCTCTGGCTCTGAAAATGATCATTAGCAACGATTAAGTTCATCAAAGCTATTAGGAGATGAATTCTTATTGATTAATTGCATGTTATTGTGAAACACGTGATTGTCATGGGGCATGAAATATAGATTTCGAAATAGCGTGACGTACGTACCAGGAGGCCTGTTTCGACGCTCGGCAGCAATATAACTCGCGAGCCGTCCAGCAAACCGTTTTCTTCGAGCGTTCCATCCCTCAGTTGTCTACAACAAGCACATATTTTGTCATTAAGCGAATCAAAGGACGCGGATGCGTCATCATATCGACGCAACTTATTTCCGTGATACCTATGTTTAACAATAGAGGCTTGGCGTCCGACGCCTCCGACTTACCTTTCGCGATGCAGGAGGCACAATCGATCCTTCGACACCTTTAATTTCTTCGACACTAGCTTCTTCAAATGTTCCACGGTGTTTTTGATGTTCAAGCTGACGGAGAAATTACCACCAGTCGTCGTTTGTATATTTAGCGTTATGTCTGACGAATGGGGCGAGCCACACCCGTGCACTTCTGTTCCGTTTGCCCGTTCCATATTTTACACATAAATTACACTAAAAAATTTCGTACAACTACTTGAATCACGCACAACTTATCTAAGATTACACAGCTATTTTATTGTAGGATAGAATTAAAAGGGTCACACGCTAGACCCCCAGATTTGATGTGGCCGTCGGTGTGACCAATCTCCATCGTGGATTTCCCGTTATTTTTTTTTACCCAACAGCTGATGCGAAGCGATGTTCACCCTGCGTTCCGTTTTATAGGGGTTTCATTATCGTGAAATAACTTTACTTTTACAGGATACAATTGAAATGAAAAATTCTTTAAGAAATATACACAAATACTTAATTTCTGCTAAATATTTTCACATGAATAATAAAAATGACCTATATTAGTAGTAGTTTTTTGGTTAAATAACAAAAGTTTTTCTTGAAATGAACCTTATATGTCAATTCACCGTTACGTCACACGACGCTCTTCGTGGCTTTGTGCGGGAGTTTTAAAAGTAAAATAATTGTCAAATGTATTCAATATATTATTATCTATTTAATTTAGAAATACAAACGCAATATAACACGAATATTTTGTCTACTTCAATTGTGGGCTTTATATAAAACGACAATTGGACTGTAAATTGACTTCAAATAGGGACAGGCCTCTTTCAACTACGACTTATCAGTCGAAGTCACATTCATTCTGGGAATTAGGGCAAATAGCGGCAGAATAACCAGAAAAGACAAAACTACGTAGTCTTATACGTGTTAATGACATGACATGAAAGGAATAATACATACAATAAATGTGTGCACACATTAACGGTTTATAATTCTTTAGCAGTTTACGTATTAATAATACGATTTTCTAACAATATTTTCACACCAATGTCATTCTCAAAATGTTCTAAAAATTTTTTGTTTAATGTCCCATAATCGTGACTAACGCCATGCCTTGCTGTTAAAAAAATCGTATTTTCACTAAATTAACTAGGTACACTCTTAATACTATTAAACAAATTAGTAAAATAACTTTTTATTTGTAGTTCTTAAACTGCGCAAAAAATCTAAGGGGAAATTAAGGAGCAAGTAGCATTTTCTTATTATTTAATTTTTATACAGCAATACCAATAATCAAAAAGAGGAAAATTAATTCAGTTCTGATGATTCTTAGTGGAGTACCTATCCATTAATTGAATATTGAATTCAATATTCAATATTGAACATTTTCGTAATGAATTTAAAATATGCGCGGCGCTAATATTTTTCAGCACACATGGAGAAAATTATTAAATTTGTTCTTCTTACGTCTTAATTTTATTTTTCAACTATTGTGCGACAACTTTGGAAATGGGTGAAATTGCATTCAAGATCAATTGAACTTCCATTAAGAGATTAATTTAACTTGAATTGATCTTTGTCTTCCATTATTCTTACTGCGAAGGAAAGACTCCTAAGATGTATCATATTTTAATGATAACAACCCAAGTCTTTCGACAATTCCTTAACATTCTTGACAAACATCTTGAACTACTAGCTACATACTTAACACCCGCAATATATGTGTTGTATGTTATTTATATTGAAAATTAATTTTACAATAATCAATAGAATACACTTGGTCCTTGGGCACACTTGGAATACTAGCAGTAATCTTTAAGTAATCTTACTTAGAAATAAGTAGGTAATAAGTTTAAGTAATCTCATTCTTCATTATGGATTAAATCACTGTCCATAATATTATTTCTTATTAGCATAATTATCTTTGTATGTTTTATTTAATATGATTTCATGTTTCACTTGTTAGAATCTCGTATATTTTTATTTTATTCTTTATTATTGATGGTGGATACCATTCTAATTTACAATAAATGTAGATAGGGCTTTTCTTAATTTTTATTTATTTATTCACGTGTAACGCATTAAACTAAGGAGTACAGGGGTGTAGCTAATTGGTCTTTATGTAAATGGAAACACAGTTTTGTCCTCAACCAACTTTATTAACCCAGCACCCACCATGTAAAACAACATAAACATTACATCTATCACAGCGACATTCACAATGAAACATATATTATATTCAATTGAAATATATTATATAACATTTTAAAACGACTTAAGCATATTATTGTATCACTAAGTAGATAGTCAAGTGGATATGAGTCAAGCACTGCAGAGGGACCGTAATTAGTCATCATTATTATAAGAAATTGTAATGTGTATTATATTCTTATTAACATAAAAAATGTGGTAATTCTACAAAAGGGAAAACAAGTGGCATTTACTCGTCAGCCCCATATAAATTTGAAATTGCAACTATGATAAGCATTTCTTTACATTTAATTTCAAATTATTGAACATAATAAATAACTTTCTGATATTGTTTCCTTAAAAATATGATTAGAATTATTTTATGTTTTAACCAATATTGTTCAAGTAAACTTTCATAATTACCAAATTCGATTAATTTAATAATACAGGCATAAATAAAAAATAGGCAAACTGAATACAGTTATAATAGGATAGGAAATTTTAAACAAAAACAGAACAAAAAAATATACAAATACACTTCTGGTAAAAACTGTTTATGGATTACCATACCTTGGATTCTGATTTAACTCTTGTAAACTATGACAACTATGAGCTATGATCTGGTATGGGGTACCAATATGGGGTCGAATGACTAACAATCCAAGCGCCCTCCAATTTCTTTAACCAACTCGTGCACCATCCAATCGCATGGTTACAATTAGTGACCCCATGGAACCAACAAATCCATTCATATCATCCCAATATTTTTAATATTTGTCTATTCATCTCAATTTAAACTAAAAACTATTTGTGACTTGAATCATTATCTAATAATTTAAGGCATTTAAAAATAACAATTGTCATTTTTCAAGAGTTATCCATATTACTAGGTGCAGCCTCAGTTCAATCAAAAGTTAGTTTAGAATGAGAAGGAACATAAAATATTCCTACATCACAGACCTAATCGAAAATAAAACTACTAAATGTATCTCCGGCTCCTATGTATTAACAGGAATATTTCTTGAAAGGATCACCAGATCCTATATTGTAGTAATCAGACAGCTGATAGACATGTATAAATATAGACTTCTTAATGTATAGATAGGTATATAAAAAAAATTTCATCTAGTAAAAAAAACATATATACATACTCATAATACCAATATTTATTCCGAGTGGGTATCAAACCTGCAACCTCTGACTTTGCAGACGGCACTACTAAACACAGCACCAGCAGGCCAGTATTATCTTTACTTATTCTAATTGCGATATTAAAAACGGAATAGTTAAGAAAACTCGTTCTAACATATAAATATTAGCATAGATGGACATTTGAAATACCTTTAACGTAACATCAGGCTTGTAATCCCCGAAGAGGTAGGCAGAGAAGTGTAGTATACTCCCACGTTTCACCAATTACGTTTATGTCCCATGTAATAGGTGGTGAGCCTATTTGCATACAACGGGCACAGATCCAGACTCCGAGACAAGAAATTCTAAATTACTAGAAATACCAAATTAGAAAATCCGATAGTACCCGAGCCGGCATTTGCACCCAAGACCTCCTGATATGCAGTCGTGCTTGCAACCACTCGACCAACAAGGCAGTAAGGTATTATTAACCTTTAATAATTTAAAAATATCTGAGTGAGTTGATCCATATTTTGATTTTAATAGATTTGATCATGAAGAGTATATAAAAATGTTAATTTTCACCCACTGACATGCATACCTCACAATATAATAATATGCATTGACATATACTGTGAGGCCTCATTCAATTAAGTTAAAACACGTTAGATCATATTCAACATAATATGAAATGTGAATGGTAAAATGTATTATATCTTAATTTATTAACTATGTTATTTATCTATATTTGTTGTTATATCAATAATTCTTATTATAAGAGAAAAATTGAGCCGAGTTTGATTTTTTAAAATATAACAATAGTACTTTGAAAAAATGTATGGATGTTGATTGTAAATATGTATATTTAATATTGCTCTGTCTTGTACAATGTTTCATTTGAATATACTAAGATTTATATTACACAATATATACCTACTATTTAGATTAAAAACTTTCTAGCTCTTGTTCAAGCAAGAGATCATTTAAAACAGACATATGATACAATTGTCATAATATACTATTACAATTTTTTCACCTATTCAAAAACAGGTCCTTTTTGACCGAAAGGGTTCACGTTAATACTTACAATTAAGAAATTGAGGGATAAAAACAATTCATTGAAATCTATTTCTAATATATTGTTAATGTGATTTGAAATTTTATTGAAGAGTAAAAGTAAGTAATTAAAAGTAAAGTAAGAGGGAGTAAATAAGTTTCAAGTAAAGTTTGACACATTAATTATTTTCCACATATCACTCATTCGCAACTAGTGTAACATCTCAAAATCACTATCTTTCAAAAAACTGTTTGAAATCATAATTATGCTATGACTATTATAATAGTTATATAATATCATAAAATAGTCTATAATAATCGACCCATTATAATTCCACTGTTTCAATATGGGTCTCCTCTCATATTGGGAGGGTTAAGACATGGTTGTATAAGACTATGGTGTCTGTCACACTGGCTAAGTGAGGGTTGGTAGACTTCACACACCTTAGAAATTTTTTTTTATAAATAAATTAAAAAAATTTTTATATATAGATGTTTTCCTTCACCGTTAGCGAGCGATATTTAAATTTAAAACACTTTTGTAAAGAGGTGCACGCCGTGGATTTGAACCCAGCACCCCCAGAGTGAAGGGCTGAATTTTTAACCACTAGGCTATCACTGCAGCAGGCTGTAGTGTATAATATAATTCATACAATATTATAATATTCATAGACTAACTATGATTTCAAACATTCTGAACCATTTTTTGAAAGATAGTGTTTTTGAAATTTTACACTTTAGTCGCAATTGAATGATATATTTGAAAGTGGGATTATTATAGTTCACTGATCTTGGTAACATCAGATATAATTTTAAGGTATATCCAATAATAAGTATTCCCTATACAATGTTAAATATAGTTGATATTATTTAAAACAAGTTTGAACTACTTATAGTAGAGTTAAACCATTTGATGGCCTTAATATTATATAGCCTTAATAGTTTTATATATTAATTATGTATCTGTGGCGGGGTCACCCTTTGAAGAACATTAAACATCTGGTCCCAGATATGTATGGGCTAGTGCATCAGAGTATTATAATCAAATCAGCTTAAATATAATCCATATCGCACCCCCGGTGCAACACTGTCACTTTTGCAAAAATTACAAAAATGAGTTAAATATGTTGGATGTTGTTAAATGAGTTAAATATACTTGGTCATTATTTATCCAAAAGTAAAGATAAAAGTTGACGTTGTAATATAAGCTATTCATCTCATCTGTATCTT
>DWDT01001924.1:0-14703 GCA_018245595.1 Microceris scylla | reverse complement strand
TATTATCATCATTATTTCAAACTTCCGATTGAACCTCAAACCGGATATGAACCCACTTAATCAATTCGACTTTCTGTTATCCAAACTTTCTTAAAATATGTTAAATGAACTGTATAGGAAAAATAAATTACATATTTCTTTCATATACAGACTCAGAGTAAGTTGCGAAACATTGTATCAATTATCAAAACACTGAATACCGGCAAAATATCTACATACTAGACTACCGGCAACTATCATGACAACATCTGTGGCATCGCCCTCAAGTGTCGGTTGTGCCTACCTACCTTGCAACTGACACTGCTGTCTGCCCGCAATTATCGTCTAAAAATTTTTATTTTACATTGTTTTTAAGGTTTGTCTTATAGCAGCTCAAAAATATGAGATTTTAAATCATTAAAGAAATGTACAAAATTCACCTTGCATAAAAAAATATAGTGTCCCTTCAGTATCACCAAACGTCTTTTATACGATACTATAAATAATTATTTAGATTTTTATTTATACGATTACAATTTTGCCTTCCTCTTCGGAGATTAAAGGCTCGATGCTACGTTTTTATTTTTACGATTAAAGTTTTGAAACATAGGACGCAAAGCCTTTTATACTTTTCAGTCCTCAAGGCAAAAAATATTTTTTACTTTTTGCAAATAAAATCATTAAACCGAATTCATTTATGTGACTCGATATTGACAAGCAAAACTATTAAATACACCCCTAGTAACAAGATAATGACTTTCTTTATAATTGTCTACATCATATTTCTCTTCTTTATAATTATCTATATCAAGTCATATTTGATGCCTTTCCGATAAAATAAATATTTACAAAGTTATACAAATGATAAATACTTTTCGATAAGATAGTATATAACATTACTTTATATATATAACATTACTTTGAGGTGTTTATTTCCAATAAAAGTACTCCTGGTTAAATGTGCAAACATTCTAATGTTTATCAAGTTGCTAAACCAAAATACCATAAAACATGAATATTGATAAATTACTCTCTAATTGTGAAAAATTGTTAGGTTTTTACCTTTATATTATTATTACCTTTATATTCGCATAGTAAATTACATATTCAATGATATACATATATATTATTTCTATATCCTAGATGAAAATGTTTAAACTAACCAAGGATTACACTAAAAGATTTATTTTACAGCGCAAAGTACACTATCTAAGCAAACACATCATATCACGACGTAAATGTACGTGTTCGGTCAATGAAACACTTGGCAAATGAAATATACCTAGTGGCGCTTTCTCCTACACTCGCCGTGCTGTCCACGTCCATAATTGTTTTAACCAACGATTAGTAATTAGTATGAACTATTATTCTACTGAAAAGCAACGAAAGCTTTGGCGCTATGAGTCACCAGTACGAAAGGGAAGCCTGCGCAACGCGACCTATCGAACGGAATTCCGTGCCAAAATCTTCGACATGTTCTAACATTGTTTAGCCGAATGACGTACAATAACTAAAAACGCTTAAAACCGAACAGTAAAATAAATTATATGTAAGTACCGCGATTTCGTGTAAAATGTTTCAATTAGATGTGTATGGTTATTATAAATGAACGTATTTTCGACATGGACGTCAAGCTAAGATTAAATTCATTCACTTACAGTTAGTTAGTTCAGTTTGTAATCGTAAGAACGTAGAATTAAAAAAGATTTTCAGAGATGCAGATTAAGACGTAAAGCGGAACCGACCTCGGTTCTTTGTTAAATCGGGATTGAAACTCATCTTGTGAAGATAAAAATCTTTTTCATGTAGCTGGAAAATAATCCAGCCTTCAAACATGCGAAAGCTCATATGTTTGAGAATATAGAATCTTAAAAAAGACTTGGGTACTATTTTGTTTGAAAGTCACTCTCTAATTTCTTTTACAATTAATGAAATATATAATATGTTTAAGTGCATAAATTCAAGTTTTTATTCAATTGTAGTAATACGTACAAAACAGTGCAAATGAGCGAGAAAAAAGTTTTGCCCTCGAGTTCACTGAAGCCTGAACACAACTAAATTTACGTTACTCATTAAAAAAAATAACAAGCTCCGATGAACAACACCTTAAAAGATAGACTTCAGTGCACGAGACAAAAATATCGCCGAATAACATTCGATTATACTAGACTTGTTCTTTCACGAAACAATGCTACGAGAGGCAATCTATACGGTTATTGTTCAAAGGGGAATAAAACCTGGACTGGAAGGCGGCGACCTAGTTTTCGAACATCCAAGAGCGACACACAAAAGCCTAGTATACTACCCTCTCGTGTTTATATCTCCAGACAATCACGATCGCAAGTCGTTGAGAAATACGTCTCGAGAGATAACAATTGCCTTTCATAGCTGATACAAAGTAGCGTACAGCAAACGGTGTGGGTGGATTTGACGTTTTTTGTACTCGAAATTCGTGGCAAATTGTTGTCGTATGAACGAACATTTCAAATTTCTCTGTCATATTTTTTGTATATCTTCAAGTTACAAGATGAAAATATTTTAAATCGACATTCTAATAAAGAGAAATGGTAAATTAAACGAATAAAAAATGCTTACATTTCTGGTTACTATTAACAATATTAACTGAGATATCGTCATAAAGATAATTCGAGGAAATTTTACCTTAACTTTACAACTGTAGCCGAAATTAAAAAGACAGCGTTTACAGACGAATAAAGGGAGAAAATATTACGGTGAAATACACTTTATTTTTGAGATTTCTCTACAAATTTTCTTTAATGCTAACTAACAAATAAATTATGTGCAAGTAGAGATTTTTTTCAGAACAACCTTTAAAAATATAATTATTATGATCCGATACAACGGACACGCGTAAACTCACTTAAGAATTAACGAATGAATAAAAGAAAATTAACATAATACAATGAATTATACATGACTGTGAGACAAAGATCTTCCAAGCTACAAGTTTACTGTACATTTCATGTATATGGCGCAGTGGCGCGCAAAAAAGCGACCAGTCGCCGACAGTTGTTTCTGTTGGGTAATTATACCGAGTGGCCAGGGCTGGAAACTGTTTGAAATGAGAATACCACAATAGTTAGAATTTTTGAACGGCAAATTAAAACTTAACGAAGAAATATTTAAATAGCAATTATGGTACAGGCCGGTAACACTTCACGGCTAATTCCATAACAAATACTAAAAATTAAAAAAAGGGAAAATTCAAAGGATACGTGGTGCAGTAATTTATCTAAAATCAACATTTGAATGTGATATCGCAAACCCTAGCTTGAACCTGCATACGCCGTGATAAAAACGGTGAACGCCCTGGCTAACGGCGATACAAACGTCTTTCGTTCTTGACGCATTTACATAGCTCGATGCACTAAACAATTATGTGTCGCAGACGGGGCAACGTGCGAGGGTCATTCCCTTATGGAACACGTCGGGGGACTCCATAATAATCGATGATTGTTTTTCATATCTACGATTTCATACTCTAAAACAAACTTCTAACAATGTGTTCACTGGCAAAATATTGCAGGCGCAAATAAAATAGTATAAAAAAATAGGTAGTCCAATTATTTCTTAAAGAACACATGATACTCAGAAACGAAAACAATTTTTGAACATTTGTGAAAGCCCAATAAAAATAGGCTTTATCATGAGATGTATGCCTCGTAAGTTGTCACTCATGCAAACTTTTACCAGTACAGTAAATGTTATTGCACGGATTTTAGTTTAAAGTATATTTCAAAAAGTTAATTGTAATAAAATTGTAGATTTGTAATCCAGTTAGTTGTAGCTACAGCAATTTTGCTTTTTAATTTACTGGTTTCAAAGAATAAAAAAAATTAAGACTAGTTTTTTTATGAAACAAATAGTACCTAGCTCTGAAGGTACTTTGATTTGCATAATATTAAATAAAAGAAAGGAGTTATTTCTCAAACAATTGCTTGGCAATTATAGCAGTATTAGTATTTAAATAATAACTACGCTATTGTTAAGTTTGTCAAATCCAATAACTTTCAGAAAGTTCTTGAAAATGAGTATTTAAATCAGTTTACGATATACAGCTGGATTCGAGAATACCTTGCAATTAGGAAAGACTTACTATGGTGCCACGTTGTAATCTTTGAATATCTCCAATTAGTAAAAAAATATCAGGTTCCATATAAGTGAAAATTTTAATTAATTATTATGATGTTAACAGTCATATTAAAACACAACATTAAATTAAAAACTAAAAACGTGAATCATATAAAATTCAATATACTATCATAACGCCTGGCAAACTTTTCTAGCTATGACTCATTGAAAAACGAAAGTAACCTTAATAATAATAATTGTAAAAACAGGTCTTACGTACATTTATCGTTAGGGTTGCACCTGTCGCAACCTGCGAGCGGTGGTCAGTCAGCACGTTAGACAACTCCCCTAAAGCGGCCAAACAGGAAATTTAAATATTTCTTCAAACAAGTTTTCCTCACCCACTAATGTATTATTCTCTTTTAGCCCCTTCATGCAAATAGTGATTAGATGATCTGCTGGTGAATTGAAACATTCAAAGAGACGTCAGTGTCGGCTTTTATTAGGTTATGTATAAATAAATGCTTGAGTGACGATAAACAATCAACATTTCTAATGAAAAAAAAAATTATTTTCGCCATCGTGTTGAAACTATTTTATACCATAACATTTCTCGCACAGGATGACATTTGCATGAACTAACGGCTGATTAAACAAGGCTTAATTTGCGCCATATTTAAACAGTGGTAGGTATGGGAACTTTCAGAGTTTATATTTCATAAAATTAATCAGTATTTTAATATCCTATATATACGGCCATTGTAAGAAGAAATTACATAACATACAGAGACCTGAAAAATACAAATTGAGCGCGGTTTTTACCAGTTTTAAATCAACATAAGCAATATGAAAATTTACTGTAAACATCTGCTGATTCTGAGCCAACTTTTAATGTTTTACTTTATTCGAAGGTGTACTCAGGCTAATCAGGGCTCCTGAGAGCATAAGTGTCACTTTCGTTCGAAGTGTAGGTACTGTCAGGCTTTGAGTGTCTTTTCCTTGCTAAATTTAACATTTCAGTTCAACTCTAGAGGTGTTTATATCACTACTGTTGGACAAAAACCTCTTTCATTTCTTCCTATTTATAAATCACAATACATCACATTAAATTCTTTACTGCAACTTCCCTTTAGTTATTTTCGTTTGATGATTGTAATACATAATTAAAGATTAAATAAGGAATTATTTTCACACGCATGAACAGTAATATGTTAAAATTACCAGCTCGCTGAGTTCCAATCACTACAAGTGTATGTAAACTGTTTGACTCGAAATAAACATTTTACGATTCATTATCGTCAGTTAATGATTTCTGAACGCTTGTAACTTTTAAAGAGACGCAACCAAAAGAAACTTTTCGTTTTAAGCCAAGATAAAAACAAGTAGGTCATATAATTGTGAAAAAGAGAAATTACGGGTGCCGTTTAGGGTTTCAAATTTGAAATTAGTTACCAAAATATTGAATAATCGTACTAACAAATATTATTTCTTAAGAGCTACGTTTAGTGACATGTATTTTTTTGACATTTGTCAATAAAGAAATTCTTTTACCATACTTCTAATTAGATATAAAATAAAATCACCCAATAGAACGATTCAGATATATGTATGTTTCACAAAGTTTACTTGTACTGTCAGTAATAGAATAACAAATAATATCCACCTTTGTAAAGGATGAAAAATTTAAAAATAACACTGATATCAATGTTTCCGTAAACTCGTTCATATATTTTTATGACACGAATTGTGTCATACGATTTACATAGACAGAATGTTTATTTTCGCATACTCTATATTCTTGTTATTCATATTTTGTAAATTAGCCATACTCTATATATATTTTCATCAGACAATTTCTTATATCACTTTAAAATTCCATATCTCACAGAATGTTGTTACCTACAAACACATACTATTGTATGTTCATATATTTTTCATTGTACAAAATTCGAATGCTTATGTATGTCATAACTGATTTCTTTGAAAACATTAAAAATTTTAAAGTACATTCACTCTTTAAAACTTTACCAACTCCAATCTCATTACTTACAGCGAAAGTAATGCAATTTATCACAAGAATGTTGAACCTCACCGCTTTGAATTCAAGTCTGCGGAGCCGTCTACGCTACTGAAGGACGCGAGGGTCGATGAACATAAGTACACACGAAAATATTTATAGACGGTGCCCTTGAGAAGGACAGATGTATCCCAAAGCGTGAACTGACCGTCTGCGGCTGCGAGCCGAACCCACCGCACGCATACTCGTACATTGTCATTGTTACGGACTCAAAAATCAATAGAGGCTCGTTCAACAAATTACTGGTACGTACGGCTAGCCGTTTGGATTACCACATTCGTCGCCAACTACATGTTTGTACGTACCCCGCTTATCTTCATATCAATAGGCTGTACGGCGCGGCGACGCCGAGGCCCGTGCGTTTATCGCAATAAAACGACATGAAATTGAACAATTTATAACCCACCGGATTATTTGATAGCTACTCCGTTCTAGAATCCCTTATAAAAATATACATAGAAATATTCACTATCACATCAAAATACGACAGCTTTATAAATCACACTACTCACCACAGACGAAACGTGTGCGCACTATGTACTTTCACTTAATCCCAAATTCAGGCACGGAGACAGGCACATAGCACTAACTCGTGCTACGATAGTATCACCTTTTTTTATTCGAACGAATTACATCAGCTCTTGGACCACTATGCAGTTATCATTATCTTATCGGCTTCCTACATTACATGGACGCGTAGATAACAATACTCTCCTAATTAACATTAATATAATATAATACCGCGCGTTTCAGACACCTACTCAAACGTCACCGAATATAAATCGCGTGGAAGCCTTACAGAGTTTATGTATAATATTAAAACTTACATCGAAACGTCGCGACGGCCTCGAGGCGGGACAAATTAATTTTACAACTGGAAACGTGAGATTACCAAAACTTGTAGGCTTTGACTTTGTATCGCGCAAACATCTGAACACATCTAACGGACTAGTAACGAAAAATAATACCATAAACGGGGACCATACAACCGGGACACATAAACAAATAACAAAAAAACATTCCTTCGCTACTACACAACATGCAATATAAGCATTTACACAGCTGACCTGCCGGCGACAATACACACTATTAAATATTATGTACATGTTAACACTACTGCCACAAATAAATTATACTTATTATGGATTACGTATACTATGTAAGAAAATAAGGAGAGGAGGGGATTGTATATAGAAAAAAAATAAAATAAAGAGAATATACAATACACTCTATTTAAACATGAAATTTATTAAAGATAAAAAAAAACATACAATGGTCGCTTTACACAAAATAAAATACCTGGAGGGTGTGGGTAGTGCAGGGGGACAGGCAGGCGGGCCCTGCACTCCCGGGCAGATACATAGTGCGACAGGTCCATACATAGTCACATAATATAATACCATATCAAATGATAAAAAGTACACATATAGGATACTGTCAAGCCAACAAACTCACAGGTAGTCATGTGGCGCTCTCACCAGTATAAAACTATTTAAATCTTACAAAAATACTTAGATACTAATCTGAAATGCACATAGAGGATCTCGCGTCTCGACTACAAAAATATTCTGAGATTGGAATGAAATCTTTTTAAGCTTTCGGCCTCGGAACCATCACAACGAGACGGCATTTGAAATGTCCGTAAACTCCTAATTATTTCTTTTCTGAGTCTTAAAGCTAACCGATAGAACCTGACCATTGAGTGTATAGCCATTGAGAGCCTGAATCGCCATTGCTGCCTCATCATACTCTCTCATGTTAACAAACGCAAACCCTTTATTTTTCTTTGTCTCAGGATCCTTGATCACCTTGATCGAGTCGATGGCACCATAGGGGCCGAAGATCTGCCAGAGCGCCAGCTCCTCCGTGTCCTCGCCGATGTTGTATACATACACTGTGGTCTGATGTGGAGCCGCCGGCGCGCCCAGCAGTGGCACGGGGCTCGCGGGCGCACCTATCAACGGCAGCGGAGTGTGATTGGTGGCGGCCATAGGATTAAAACGTTGTTGACCCTTGTTGATAAACGGTAGAGCTTTACCGGGGGAAGGCAGCAGCGGCGGCGGCGACGCCTGCGGGAAACCGGGTGCGAAGGCAGCAGGCCGCGCGCCGAATGCCGCGCTCAGGTTGGTGCCGTTGAAGGCAGGCGTGCTGCCATTGAACATGGCCGGCGCGCCGTTGTACGCCAGCGGAGAGGGCGCCACGTTGTTTCTCTGCACTGGCCGTGGCGGGTTCTTGTTCGTGTTGGGCTTGTTAGCGAACTTCACCACTATAGCCCCCGCGCCAGGAATCGGAGTCTGCCCGTTCATATGTGCTATCGCATCCTCAGCTTGCTGCCGCGTCTCGTAACACACGAAGCCGATACCCTGTGAAACTCGACTGTTGGTTATTTGGCCGAACTGACCGAATACGTTGTTGAGCCTCTCCTGCGACATGTCTGGAGGTAGGTTGCTAATGTAGAGATTAGACTCGGTGTCAGGCTTATGACTCATTTTGTTCTCGGGGTTTAGGAGCGCGAACGATACCTTGAGAGTCTTTCCTTGCATGAGCAGGCCGTTGAATGCAACGCGCGCCTTCTCGGCGTCCTCGTGTTTCTCGTATTCTACAAACCCGTAGCCGCGGTTTGCAATCAGTTTGCAGCTCTCAATCTTGCCCATCGCCGAGAACAGAGCGTACATCATGTCACGCGTCATCAGCTCGGGGATATAGTTGACCATGAGTTTGGTCGGTGACACATTGGAATTAGCGTCGCCGCCGCCATTCTCTACATTCATGTCGTTGTTTATCATTGTTCTTTTATTATACGAACTACACTACGGAAAACAAAATACTAACGAAACGAACACTGATCGGGCTCGGTTATTTCATTTGGGATAAGTAAAACGAACAAAGAACTAACACAAAAAAATCTAAGCGCACGAAAACGCCAACAGCAACGCCGGTTCACAAGTTCATCATCACTCACACGACACCATACACGAACGAGTTTGTTATTGGAATGTTACCAGGGTAGTGTGCTACTGTAATATAAAATAAGTGAAAACCAAGCAGCAAACATCATATTACTAATAAAGTATTATATCATTTTTTTTTCTTTACACGTGTCTTAATTTTATGGTTATTGTATTGTCAAGATATAATTTTTTATTTCAGTACGTGGCACTTATATTTTTATAACTTTATTGTCTTTGGTATGTTAATTGAAAAGTAAAAATCCATTTTTGATCATTTATTTATTTATACAATTTAAACACGTTTTGTTTACATTTTAAATAACAATTTTGAAATAAGAATAAAATTAGTAATTGTATATAAACAAAACAACGGTTTTTTCTTACAGATGCTAGCTGGCTACATAGGTAGTTGGTTTTAACTGATAATTAAAATATTTTGAACTGTTAATAATAATAATTACAACAATAACAACGATTGTGTTTTTGTTTGTTATTTATCCAAAGATTGTTTAGTGATATCATATTTTTTGTTTAGAAATAAAAGTCAAGTCAAAAGCATGGAAACCGGAGTGTTCTAAACATGTCAATGTCAACTTTGTGATTGTCAACTTGACAATTTCAGAACTAAAATATTGATGAGTGATTTGAAGAGGTTAATTCTATGTTGACTAAAAGTTATTAAACAAAAGTTTAGTAAAACGATACATATTTTGTGTTGGTCATTATACTTAAAAAACAGCAACAATGTTTATAACTAATGTGTTATTAAAGAAAACCAAAAGCAAGTAAGTAAAAATGTTTTAGTGGTGCATAATTGCAATTTTGCATGACATGAAGTAAATTTAATAATATCCAGGACACCATGTCAAGTAAAATATAATAATTCTAGTCCATGCTCGTTTATGTTATCATTAGATGTTTTTATATACTGATACGGAATTAGCGAAATATTATCTTCTGACGATATTTTCAAAGTGACTGGCAGTGGTTGGATGTGAAGAACTGAAGATGGACTTCAGTCGCGTGCTAGTGGAGAGGCCTATCCCCAGCAGTGGACGATGCCGGGCTCATGATGATGTTGATGATGATAATGAATTTTCTTGAATACTATGATCATAGATAAATATTAAGTTCAAATAATTCTGACGCTTTTGCATATTTGTTATCTGGTCTAGGATTACTTGTCGCCTCTATTCAGTAATGAAAAATATTGAGCATATTTTTAAAAGTTTCTTATTGGATTTTTCTTCTATTTGCAAATGAATACAGTGCTACCTAAATGTTTTCAAATTAATACCAATCACCGATTCTACTGCTCTTGCACAGATCTTTAAAGTTATTGTAGACATCATCATTTTATATATGTAACTGCTTCAGGTCTATAAATCCTTTAATTTATAGCAAGGTCATCTTGCTCATCTTGTTTTACAGAAACATAATGGTGCTGATGGAAAGTGTTGTATCTGGACACAAGTTCAATACTATTCGTGAAAGATTGTCAGAAAAGTTGGAACTTATTCGTTTTGATCCATACAGTAAGTAAAGATAAAATTTTACCGATCTGTTAATCTCGTGATTAGTGTTCCAGTGGGTTGGCATTTGTGGGTTCATTTTCTATCTAGAATGAATATTTGAATATGTTTGCTTTATATTTTTTATGACAAGAGGATCAAACAAGTCATATAAGATTTTCTATTCTGGTATAAATCTCGACTAGCAGCACCATTAAAGTTTTAATACAAATTTTCATAACAGTAATTGCATGTGGCAACCCACACTTGGGCAGTCTGGTAGACTTTGGCTGTAACACTCTAATTATGAGAGAAGACCCATATTCTAACAGTGGAATGATAAATGGGTCGATTATTATTATTACTATTATTGCATCATGTTAAAAATAGGATTAAAAGTCATTGCTTTCTGTACATGACCAATGTATTATTGTTTTATGCATATTTATACACATGATTATAAATGTAATTGCATAACTCATGTGCATATTTCGCGATGGCCTGACTAGCCAAGATTATTGACTAGCCAAGATCAATCTCCGCCACATCCTCGCTGTAAATGGTGGGAGCTCATGAGGAAGGATTTCGTACAAGTCCAAAATTAGTCATGCCATCCTGAAAAACGCATATGTGTTAAGCCGTTACATTTATAATCATATGAACTATGTACATACGATTCTAGTTCTGATTCCTTGTAAAATTATCTGAAGAGGCATGTGTTATAATATATTATTTATCTCTGTGGTTACAGTAGTACTCGACTTGCTTAGTTTGTTTTGTGCCTATTTTACGAAGGCTGTGTTCAAGTAGTCCCAAGAAATTGATAGTTGCTGTCATTCATGTAAACCCCCTTATATAATATGTATAAGCAGGTCAGGAAAATGGAAACGTGAACCTATTTCTATATTTTAAAAAAGTAAAATAGGAGCCATGTTATATCAGATGGCAGTTGAACATATTTTGCTAGCCCTGATGATTTTGACGGATAGTATTTTTACCATCTGCCTATCATAATTATAATAATTTTTATCATCTACCTATAACACCTATAAAACTGGAAATAGAAAATTAAATAGAATTTGCTAAGCAATGATACAAATAATTGTTAAGAATATTTAAGTGTTTTATTTGTTACAGTTCAGAAAGAAAGTCTGTACAAAGAGAGAAAGAAGATCAGGAGTTTGAAGTAGATCTGCAATTATAAAGTAATTTAATTAATATTGACCCTTGTTTGTCACCAGAGTGTAATATAGTATGTATATGCCACATGTTAAAACAATAGCCAATGTTGCAAATGCTGTAGGATTTATCAAGTAAAAGATAGGGACTAATATCTGTATATTTACCCATGTACTTACTACTTGTTTATGATAAATTCTAATACTTAAAATGTTATTGGTGTGTAATATTTTCATTGCATTAAGATAAAGTTTTATAAAACGGTTGAAATTTAATCATGTATTTGTTATGAGCCAAGTAACTATGTGATAATAGTCCATAATGGCTGAACAGTTTGAAAAATGCCCACTGAATGATAAGGTTAAAATAAGTAAACTGACTTGGCTTTATGAAAAATGCAGTTCATTTATTGGGTGGAATAACAAGAAACATTTTATTAAATTCTTTCAATGTAAGATGTATTATGAAATAAAAAGGACAGGTACAAATAGAACAAAAACCTAAATTGTTTTGTTAAGAATTCCAACTAGGTATGTTGAGGTTAAATTAGGTCAGTTTTCAACAAAATAATTTAAAGAACATAAGCTGTAAAAAATGTTAGGTTTTGGTTCGAAAATAAATTGTATATTACTGGCGGCAGGGCTCTGCAGTGAGCAAAGCTAAGTCACAACCTATGATTCATCAGTGTGTGTCACTAAGTTTATTGTCATTCCTCGTGCCAATGTACACAATTAATAAATTGCCCAACTATCATGTAGCAATATTTGTAATGACCAGACAATGTGATAAATTACAGTGTTTAAACGAATGTTAGTCACATTAATGTTAATTAATGTATCAATTTGACTTATCATTATTGAAACTAACCGAGAATTTTTTATAGTGCCTCATTGATCCCTAAATGCAAACTAAATAAAATATTTCAGTGGCATATACTTTCACAGACACATTCATCCATAACAAATGAAGGGTTGATATAGGGTAGTTAATAATAGACAAATACATTTTTAAAATGTCATAATTTAATTATTGTACTTTAAAAACAATAAATGAATCTTTGGAATTAAATGTGTTTTATTATTATAACTAGCAAATCATGAAATATTAAGTACTAATATTTTAGTATCAAGTTTACTTGATACATAGGTAATAAATATAATATTTTAGAATAATGCTTTACTCATTCTTATGCTATAAGAAATTATACAATTTAAAATATAAGTGCAAATTTATAATTTCATCCGAAAAGTGCCTTATTATTCATAATAATAAGTGCCTTTGAGTGCTTAAAATTAAGGATTTTTATAATTTTCTTACAATTTCATGGTTAGTTAGAAGGAATTATACAAGGGCATTCAACTAATATTAATAAAAATGAATGATTTTAGTAGTCTAAAGCCATTCTTGAAATTAATAGTCTTTTGAAGAAGTTTTGTGGCAGGAAGGAACTGTCATGACAGGTAGCATATGTGTTTGTTTTCTGTATTGTTGATTTTATTTAAAATACAGTTGCAACTCAAAATTATGTATTTGAATGAGACTTAGTTAAATACCCTTAGTCTTTTCCCTACTTCACCCATATAGGCCAAATGAATGTAAGAAGTGCACATCACATGTTTGAAAAAACGAAGTAATTTTCTTAATATCCACATACATATTAAACATTTAATAAGAATATTTTACAATCAAATCCCAAAGGTACCCGAAATGTTAACATTGAATATTCCAATTATAATTTTAATAAACACTTACATTTATTTCTCACTATACTTGTTTATATCTAATTTAAAACTAATAAAATAATTTTTATTTTTACATCTATGTTATTCGAGAACCAAAAATAATTTTAGACTTTAATAAATAAGAAATATAAAAATGCAATTGTTGTTCTGAAATATATTCATTTTTAGGATTATTTGCATAAATAGTTTTTGCTATGCTTGTTTGAAAATAGGCTACCCTATGAATAAAATTGACTAGAGAGTAATTAATGTACTTAAATATCTAAAATGAATTGAATTAAGATTCTAGAAGAGATAACTAAATTTGTTATTATCAAAGTTTTTGCTTACATTCTTTAAAATATTGAGGTATATTATAAAACATGTGTGAAAGTTTAAATAGCAATCCAATGAAATAATAGACAATAATTAATGCAAAATATAACTGAAATGTTTAGTTTAAGTATCACTGTAATAATTATAGCATAATAATAGTCACTTATTATTAAATAAAATGAATTAAAAAAATAATTAAAACTCAACAGATATTACAGTAAAATATTATTAGATTATGGGAACATTTCATAAATAATACAGAAGAAAATGGATAATGACTTGATATAAAATATTCTAAGATAGACAAATAATGCTAAAGATATCATAGGATTTCTTAAAAATATTTAGGTACAGAATAATTCTTGATGTAAATGGATTTTTATAGTTGGTCCAACGAGAAGGTACAGTACGAAAACAGAATAATCAATGGAATGATGCAGCAATTATTCCAACATTACTTGTTTATAATAAAGAAAACAATTTATATATCTGGTATTTCATAATTTTCAGAACAAAATCTCTATTAGCATATCAGATTTTTTTTTTAAAGAGTATAAAAGTATTCAAATGGCAATTTAACTATAGTGTATTTAGTGGATGTGTTGCTATACTTACATGAAATACATATTAATATTAACATTTTTTCTAAGAACATTGTATGAGAGAAACTTTGCATGACAGTGATAACATCATTTCCTCTAATATTAATAACATTTCAATTTAATGATAGAAATTTTAAAAAAGTAAATGGTATCACACTCACTATAACAATAGCTCCTCTCAAACCCTCATTCCCACTTACTCTCCCCCTTGTCCCGTCCCTTCTCCTTCCTTCTTCTCATGTTTCCTAAACCCCC
>DWDT01001923.1:0-14711 GCA_018245595.1 Microceris scylla | reverse complement strand
ATAATTGATCTCGTATATCAAGTTTTACTATTTTACACTAGATGTCACCGGTGACACTCGTAAGCGGAGTAGGCATATGAATAGTTATTTCTTTGCTTGAATTTCTTAGATACCTAACTACTTATTAAGACTTAAGAGTGTGTATTGTTCTGAGTTTGTTAAGTGAAAGGGAATCAATTTGTTAAATTTTGTATAAAATATATATAATGAACACACACTTCTTAAATTTATAGCGCCCAAATTATGAATGTCGTGCCCACCTGTAATTGCGGGTACGCGACCCATTATTTATCGTGTGTGTTATCCATTATTGTTATTTGTACCATGCGTTGGTGAGCCCGTTTTTAATAAATAAATAATTAATTAAAAGTAAACACACGTTTGTAAAAATACATGTAGCTTTATACCTTTTCTCTTTTTTTCTGTCAAAAACATCGATGTTTTAGATATCGATGATATTCAATCGATATTAATCGTGCATCGATGCCTTTGATTCGATGTTAGCATCGATGTTTTTCCAATATCGATCATCCCTACCGGGAAGTGGTCGTGGTCTCGTTTGAAGATAGGTATCTAATGTTCTGTACAATACCACAGTTAATCCTAAAATAGGTATTTTAGAATTTTAACCATTACTGATTTTAATTTTAATATAATCACAAAATCGGCAGATCGCCCATGGCGACGAATAAAACCGCGATGCTGTCGCCAATCGTATATTACATAATTATGTACCTATATGGACCCAATACAGTCCCGAATAAGTAATGGTACTGAATCGTTGCTGCTGCTAATGAGACTAGCGGCCTAGTAGCGAAGCAGTATGTAGCGCGTTCACGAAACTTGGTAGGTACTGTATCGTTGTAAAGTCGCAGTAAAAACGTGAAGACCTAAGGCGAGCGACCCTTTTAAACAATATACGTACTGGCTGGGGACTCGTGTTCAAAATGCCAATAATACTTCTAGAAGTGTTTAATGAATTTTTGAAAAATATATAGACAAAGAACAACACGGCTTATGGAATCTAATTTTCATTGTAGGTAATTAATGTAGGTAGGTACGTCATTAACACTGTGCTCTTTAGTACGCCTGCTTCTAAGCAATCCAAAGGCCAAATAGTAAATCAAAACCAGTTTATAACACACATAGCGCTAGTAGAGGCGCATATGGGTGCAATAACATTAAAATTTAATCATCACACAAACTTAAAATTTTTCGTTCATTACCTACACTATAATAATTTGTCCGAGTTTATGTGTTGAAAAGCTATGAATATGAATATAAATCAGTGAATAAGAGTTTGTAAAAATTGGGAAAGAAATAAAAGAGGAAATCGTTTTAAATATTTTTTTATTTCATATCACCGGAATGTATCGGTGTGAGTGCTCCGAAGCAGTAATGAATGCTTTTAACAGCTTCTTAGTATTCTTCGGCTCCCTCGCCTTCACCCTCGGCGGAGTCCATACCGACCTCTTCATAATCCTTTTCGAGAGCGGCCAAGTCCTCACGGGCTTCGGAGAACTCTCCTTCCTCCATACCTTCACCGACGTACCAGTGGACGAAAGCGCGCTTGGCGTACATAAGGTCGAACTTGTGGTCAAGGCGGGCCCAGGCCTCTGCGATGGCGGTGGTGTTGGACAACATACATACGGCACGCTGTACCTTGGCCAGGTCACCACCAGGTACCACAGTTGGTGGCTGGTAGTTGATGCCAACTTTGAAACCGGTAGGACACCAATCTACGAACTGGATGGTACGCTTGGTCTTGATGGTAGCGATGGCGGCGTTCACGTCCTTGGGCACGACGTCACCACGGTACAACATGCAGCAGGCCATGTACTTGCCGTGGCGAGGGTCGCATTTAACCATTTGGTTGGCGGGCTCGAAACACGCGTTGGTGATTTCAGCAACAGAGAGCTGCTCATGGTAAGCCTTCTCGGCAGAGATAACGGGCGCATAGGTGACCAGAGGGAAGTGGATACGTGGGTAGGGCACCAAGTTGGTCTGGAACTCTGTAAGATCGACATTGAGGGCGCCGTCAAAACGCAGAGAAGCGGTGATGGAGGATACGATCTGACCGATCAGCCGGTTGAGGTTGGTGTAGGTGGGGCGTTCGATATCCAAATTACGGCGGCAAATATCGTAGATGGCCTCGTTATCGACCATGAAGGCGCAGTCCGAGTGTTCCAAGGTGGTATGCGTAGTAAGAATGGAGTTGTAGGGTTCTACTACTGCAGTGGAGACCTGAGGAGCAGGATAGATAGCGAACTCGAGCTTGGACTTCTTGCCATAGTCCACTGAGAGACGCTCCATCAACAGAGAAGTAAATCCAGAGCCAGTTCCACCACCAAAGGAATGGAAAATGAGGAAACCTTGGAGACCAGTACATTGGTCAGCAAGTTTACGGATGCGATCCAGCACTAAGTCAACGATTTCCTTGCCAATGGTATAGTGGCCACGGGCATAGTTATTGGCCGCATCTTCTTTACCAGTGATAAGTTGTTCTGGATGAAACAACTGTCTGTATGTACCTGTGCGAACCTCATCTGTGAACAAAAAAAAGTAAAAATTTAGTTTAGTTTACATATTCAATATTCAGTAAAATGGGCCCTTTCGTTTCCAACTCAAGTTAGAAATGAACGTTGTATTATAAAACAATGATGATACTATATATTAAATGGTGCTGTTTTTTATGCAAACCTATTAACAGCTATTTCCGAGGGGTCACATTAGGCACTTATAACTGTAAACTAGGAACTTCTGTGAAAAGGATAAAAATTTACTATAATTTATTAATTTTGGTGAACATGTACTCTACACTTACCAACTACTGTAGGCTCCAGATCGACGAACACAGCCCTAGGAACGTGTTTGCCAGCTCCAGTCTCGCTGAAGAAGGTGTTGAACGAGTCATCACCACCGCCAATGGTCTTATCTGTTGGCATCTGGCCATCAGGCTGGATGCCGTGCTCCAAGCAGTAAAGCTCCCAGCAGGCATTACCGATCTGGACTCCAGCTTGGCCAACGTGTACGGAGATGCACTCACGCTGTTAACAAAATAAAATTGTTACTATTATTTGTCAATGCCACAAACTATCCACATTGTAAAATTATATGAAATCAATGAAATTACATATCATAAAAATGTCTATCGGAATTGCTCACAAAAGTTTTCTTCCAGCAGTTACCATGAGAAAAAGAAAGTGAAATGCCTGTATCATCTCGGTCAAGTGCCCATATCGGCAAAAGCAAGGTGAAAGCTTCATTTGGTTTACTTATAATATGTATTTGTAGTTCGTAATGGTGCTAGAATTTTATATTCTGAACAAACGCCAACCCAATTTCATCGTTTACGACTCCATTTTCAAATTTACACACTATACAAGCCCTAGGTGGAGACGCCACGAGGTCAACGCCCTATTATGGCGGCTGAATAAAATAGCTCCGCACATGGTTCCAATCAATTCTAGAAATACCTACCTTTTTTATCTTTTAATAGATGTTTCTTCAAATGTTTACGCTGTCGTGAAGGGAAATTCTAGCGAATTCGTTTTTGTTTAATCAAAACAGGTGACATCATGAGCCTTCAATGAGGTCAAACACGTCATCATGGAAATTACATATGTATTTGTATGACAAAAAGCTACAACATTACTGTTCGGATTTTAATTTTCTTAATTTGGGCGTGTCTACCGGTATGTCAATCATTTCGATACGATCGATAACGTGACCTAGTGATATCGTTTTAAAAAACAAAATAGCATCTAATCAAGAAAATTACGCAAATACAGCACTGTTACGCTTTACAATAACACCATGTAATTCGAAATTCAAAGAATAAAACTAAACAACCTCATGGACATTGTATACGGTCTCGCCGACAAGATGGCTTCCCTGCCCCTGGCGTTTCAACGAAAGGACGCGTAATTAAACCCGAATCACAAAAAATGCACTTTAAGCGATAAAGAAGATTTACATAAGAAGGAACACTTACCATTTTGATTGAGTTTTGTTGAACTTAACGTACAAATAAATTAGTTAAATATGTCAGTCGACGTTCAGCGCGACCGGTTAAGAGGCTTGCTGAACGGGTAATGTTGAGAAAATTTCCGTTAGGCGTCTATATATACTACCAGCGTCACGGGGGACTGACGCTCCCCAAACCACCTTGTGATTGGTGAATTCTACTGCCGCATAGCCGTATCGACCAATGAAGTCGTAGCTGCATTATCTCACCATTGCGGGAATATGTTGGCTGATGATTCATACGCAATAAGGATGTAGTTTTGTAAGTTTTATGTTATCGATAAAATTTATTGGTAGCTACTATGTACCCAATTGTATTCATTCCAGCTATATCTATGTTGCTGGCATTAACCCTTGTTTGGAACTAATGTATTTGTAACAATCTCGAAAAATTATTATATACAATTGTACGCTTATGAAATAATTGTACAAATATAATGTTAATATGTATAAACGTTTCAGAAAGATTGAAGACATGGCTGAAATCTAATAGGCAATAGGCTCTGGCAATAGGCTCACCACCTATTCCATAGTGGAACGTAAACGTAACCAGTGAAACGTGGGAATATTCTGCATTCCTCTGCTTACCTCTTCGGGGATTACAGGCGTGAAGTTACGTTACGTTCTAAAATCTAATTTGAATTTATAATCTTGCTGCGTTGTACGTCCTCGTATTCATTCGGTATCCCTTCCTTAAATATGTCAATAACATTTAAACATTGTATAATCAAATATACGTATACTTATTGTCACAGCTTTTTTCTAGGGGTTAGATAGGAATTATTATATCAACCATATTGATTATATACATATGTACGGGTTTACCTCACGTGTCTCTCGGATAGCCTGACTAGTTTCGGACCTTTACGAGGTCCCTCATCATGAGCATCCGCCGTCCGAACTACAAAACGTCTGAAGAGTACTTCTACACGATTACTATTTTATTTACATGTTAGCAAAGTCAGTTCTTCGAGTACGTAGTTACGGGCCCTAAGGATCCCCTTAATCATAGTATAACCGTACATATGGATCTAAATGTACAACTTTTAATCATAGTATAACCGTACATATGGATCTAAATGTGTAAAATTTATGGATATTTCACAGGTTCATAAACGTTTTCACACGTTTACGAACATTACTAGATAATTATTACATTTAGGGCTTTTATAAAATAGGTGTTATCGACACAACATCGCAGCACTACAAATCGATATTTATTCGTAGTGTGCGAGAATCGTCGTTTGTATGTGTATGTGTTTCGTCGTTACTCGTTTGTACGTGTAGATGTAGACCGGTCTGGTGAAATCTCGATGGTTTTTTTTCATTTTTGCTTCGTATTAAAAGGAATTTATATTAAGGTAAACCTTTTGAATCTCCTAAATAACGTAAAAACTGCATAGGTGTCAGCTAATTCCACTAGACTTCTGTAATTTTTATAAAAAATTGGTATGGGTACATTTGCGTGTGTGAGTATATCTCCGTGTAGTGCATGCGTAGGCTTCCTTATAAGGACGTCTTGTCTGGCTTTAGCTGGGGCTAAAATGATGTCATCTCTTAAAAACCTGCTTCAAGTTTTACTTACCTAATATATAATTATCTAAGAGCGGCACAGTATATTTGCTTCGTTTGGACTTTGGGTGTAATGATTGTGCTTGAGCTGTTTCTTACAGTTATTAGACATTGTAGGTACCTACATAATTATGATTACATTAGTACCTATCTAGTTGTGAAGTGTATGGTAATGGGACGTTATACATTTTGTTACTCAAAAGTATTATTTTAGACCCATTTAATTAGTTATCTTTGTAGGTAATGTAGGTAGGTACCTACATGAAGTTTACTTTAGCAAAGTATTTTCTGCATACTATTGTACAACGCCATCTCTAAATATTGTAGGAACTACTTTATCGCTAAAGTTGCTTTCTATGTTACTAATTTTCTTTTCAATACATTCTGGTAGGCAAATAAATAACGTAGCCAACGACATCTATATTATTACAAGGGAAATGATACTCTAATGTCGTAAATAATTTGATGCAGCTCCATTACGTTTCAAGGACACTTACGCTGCGTTTTTATATTATAAATTATTATAATTAATAAAATGCATTATTACAAAAAACGGATATTAAAGTAAGACTATATATAGTAGTATAATTGCTTTATTGTCTACAAGTTTGTCATAACGACATAAAAATTTTAAATATGAATAAATTTTTTCGTGTATGCAATAAAGAAGACACAATTTCCTCGGCTTGAAAAGTCTGATTACAAATTGACATCAAGATGAATTGATGAGAAATAAAATTTTAAGAATATGGGACAAAAATAATGTGTGAGCAGGACAAAAATAACGATGGACGATTATGACGAATACGTTCACGTTTTCCCGCGCTACGTTGAACAAGTGAGCGCCATATTCTTCATTCCGCGCGCAAACGTTTTTGAATCGCACGCGCGGCTTCGATCCGACGAATAAACCGAAACAATTATTTTGTTATTTAATATCTTGCAGACTTCTGTAAAGTGTATTGATCATGAAATAACGTACAGTGCTTTGAATTTAAGTGTTTAGTGTTTTGTTTTTTTTACATCTATTACGTCGATTTGGGCTTGGCTTTGAAATTTGGTAAGAAGTGAGTAGCAAATTTTAATTTGCATGTTTACAGTATTTTTACGTCAGTGACGTGATATATGAGTCGAATGTCTCTGAAACGTGGTGAAGACGAGATATTTTTAAAGATAAGTAGTTCACTACCTTTTAAAGTAATCTATGCTTGCCGTTATGTCCGTGTATAACGCCTGGTCTAGGATGATAAATGAGATCAGATCAGACTCGCCCGGAGCAAGTTGAAAGTACCTAGCTACCTACGGTATTGCGCACATTTACATATCTGTCTTTATTATCCGTCAGATGGCAAAACAACTTTCTAAATTAACTTATGTGTATGGTTATCTAGTATGTGCAAAAGTACAAATTACCTTTAGATGTCTTACTATGTCTGTTGTAGGTATCAGGCAATTTAGAACCAGTTATGGTTTTTATAGACGATAGAATTAATTTTAGAATAGATTATTATTAACATTCATAACTGTTTCACTGACTGTGTAAGAAAAAATGTTGTACGTTGAATAAAAGATTTTAAACTGAACGCAATGTAATTAGTGCATTTGTTAAGTTATGAAAATACCGTTGCAAGTGGTAGACATAATATTTTTTTCTAAAGCGTAACATCACGCCTGTATTCCCCGAAGGGGTAGACAGAGGAATGTAGCACATTTCCACATTCCACTAGTTACGTTCAAGCCCAATAAAATAGGTGGTGTCCCTATTGCCATACACCGGGCACAATTCCACTCCGAGTCGCTATGTTATTTACTAATTTTATTGTATTAGTAGTTTAAAGAATATGTCTATCTTTCACTCGGGACTATGCCTCCACTACAACGTTTTCTACTGCAAAGTAATTTTTGATAAGTAATTTGTGTTTTTGTGTGAAGAGTTTGGTTCCTGTCCATATTAACATATTGCTTACCGGCAAATTTTCCGAAAATTAGCTCATGTGCCCGGCTATTGGTTTGAAAGCGGATGTGGAAGTAAAACAATATAAATAAACTTTAATACATTTTGTGTATTATTCAAGTCTTAATATTTCTTTTTGTACTGTTACACGACGTGGTGGGGTTGGAGTTTAAAAAAAAAGAAAATTATTTGTCGTAAACTAATATAAGTAATTATTTATTAAACAATCATAAAAAACACAGATTTAGAAAAACAAAGATATAGAAAGGACGAATGGCTCCAACTATGACTTAGGACCGACTAACTCTTTATTAATAAATGCAAGAACCATCCACGATTCCAAAGCTGATGACTCAGCGAATTGTCTCCCACGTTAAGAGGAAACTTAAGGAAAAGTAAGTTTTCGTCAGCCGATGCGTAACCGAGGCTGAAACGTTTGGGTTTCTACATCGTGATCTGAATTTTCTTATGAATCAATTCTTGTTTTGTTTGTCTTCGGAAACAGTTTTTGAAGACACTTGTCCTTTTTACAAAAATAGAATAAAATAAAACTAACACATACAATACAAGATAATACACTTAAAATAGGAAAACTTATATGATGATTCCATGTATTTGGCGGCGTTATTTTATCTAATTCTTTAACAATTTCATCTGCGGTTAATTTAACGGATTTTAGATTTTACAAAATAATATTTGGTATCTTGAGTGCTGGTAAAGTTAAGGTTTTAATATAATTTAGTCTACAACAGCTGTCGTTAAGAATGATAAAAAAGTATAACGATCACTCACTTGTAATAATACACCACAAGTTTTTCAAAATATATATCGGATCGTTCTAGTCGGATGTTTTTCTGGCAGTAACTATTTTATCAAAGACGTGGTGGTATCTTAGTTATCCGGAAAGCCTGGAGTTTGAGATCTTCGAAAAATGTCAAGTGCAGTGCTGCATTCTTTGGAAACTACAGTTATCAATTCTCCGGCTACTTTCGATAGAATTTTTTATATCTTACTTTACTTTCTCGCTAATAGATACAGTACATTTATATATACATGGTACCATTGCTTCGTCTAGATCTAGCTCTTGTTTAGGTATGTATAAGGCCTCATACTAAGAACGAAATTTGGCCGATCTTATAAGCGAGACAACTCGAGGTATGCAGACCAAATAATTACACTACAAGATTTCCAGCAGTGCGCCGTGAAAACAATAAAGATGTGGAAAAAAGCTTATCACGTGTTTACTCGTGGGCGGCCCCCGACGCTTGGCCACGAAAACAAGAGTTAACTCGTGACCGGTCAGCAATGTGTTAAGTGTATATTAGGCCACTATCACTCTCCTCAGAAGTAGTAGCGTGTCGTTAATTAACTCTGAACAGGGCCGTTATTAACTCTTACGAACTAGTTCTAACTTATCCTATCGGGACTATATATTATGCTAGCAGTTCTATTCCTATCGTATGACTCGAGGTTAGATGCCGCCTGTTCGTTGACTACTTTATGAGCATAAAAATATTCATACACAGTCTCTCTACGTAAATCTTGTTTAAGAAATGTTCAAAGACTTATACAATTACCGAACTATAATAGAAAGGTTCTCCGTTTTTTCCGTTGTTAAAAAACTATTAATCCTTTTATTAATTCATCTATTCTTTATTTTATCCATTTAGCTCTTCTTTTATTTAACTTAGAACGTACATACAGAATCAATATGACGTGACAAGGACTTTTCAAGGAATTTCAAAACTGACAAAGCTTTTTTTGTAAAGGTTAACTGAAGTGATTTGAGGAAATTCGAATCAATATCACCTCTAGCAGATAAGAGACACGCATTTGAAGCATTTGGCAAAAAGGAATTAGAAAATAGAGGTGCAACACGAATAGAATGTCGCCCAAGCAAGTTCTAAGGACTAAAATAAACCTACAAGCAATTAGAACTTGTTATCTACTCAATCGAATAAATAAAACGAATTTGATTAATTTTGACGTTACAACTGATGAGTTTGACCATCAGGGTGTACCAAATATGACCTGAAATCAACTCATGTATTTAGTTCGGACTAAAATAAAATTTTAGTGGTTTGATTTACGGCTTTTGTTTTCTCTTGATTTTATCATTTGTCCTGCCCGCTCTAATCGATAATTTTATGTGCTTATTGCAATACTTTATAAAAGGTAATAAAATAGCATAGAGCATATAACAAAAATCTTGTCACAGTAGAGTTTAAGAGTATTGCAAATTTAAAGGCCATTATTTTTTTGGTGCTGCCTACGTTACATATCGATGGAAGGCAAACTGCAGTGATACAAGTGATTGAATGTGTGAATTGTTTGCAATGAACGTTTAGAAACACATTCAACTGATGGAATTAAACATCTCTTAATAGCATAGTAGATAGCTTTTTTTGGGATCACGACTATGAACTGTTTGTGTTATATGGTGACGATTTGACATACTCGTGTATAGAAATGCCATTATTTTCTTTTAGTCGAAAACACCCTACCAGGAAATATTTTTGTAACATATCAATTAACATTTAATTCTCGTAAATATTCACTTAAAACTGTAAATACATGTTTAATTCTTATTGATATTTATAAGTGCAAAAATTATTCTATTTTTGTCTATAATAATCGACCCATTATAATTCCGCTGTTGGAATATGGTTCTCCTCTCATATTGACAGAGTTGAGGCCATAGTGTGCCACGTTGGCCAAGCGCGGGTTGGCAGAATTATATGTATAACTTCAGAATACCAACACAGATTTCTTTTTGGAAGCAGCTAAAGCCGTGGAAGAGGCGATTGGATTTATTATTATTAAAAACAACAATTTTAATAATAATAAATCGAAATTAAATTTAAAAGTATTCTTTAGCTTGTCATGCGAAGTTCTGGGTATAACATAAAGTCCAATAAATCTAACTACATTTAACAAACATTGATTCAGGATCGTCCGAATTAATGTCATTTCATGTCATAAGTCATAATAACAATTAACATGATTCAGGTCTATGACAAATAATTCCAGGACTTTTATTGAAATCTCGCCTTGGTCTCGTTTACTCGTTCGTTGATATTGCTCACTGCTATTTCGGTAAGTATCGAATGTTTGAAAACCGCAAGGCTTTATGCGTCAGTGAAGCGAATTAGTGAGAATTTGTTGACGCTGTTGCATTATACTTTTTTTTGAGGGCTCCTCGTGTGAATGTAAACAACAGATTTTTTGTTATATACAACGTACTACATGCCTGTGCTCGTGCCCTAAATGACGTATCCTCAAACCAAATAATATAGGCTTGTAAATAGAATGTCCTTTCCTTTAACGTTAAAGTAAAACTTGAAAATGTGATTCTGTATGAGTTTTCCTTAAAATTTTTTAAATCTTAAGAAATTTTACATCACGTACTTACTTAGATAAAATAGTAGCACAATATAATATGACCTTAACCTTTCTCATTATAAAGAGGCTGATGTTATTGAAGATATAATATATGGCTTGTCGTTAAACTTTTTATTATATAAGTAAAAACCTAAAATCAGTTTAATGACTTGTACAGTAGATATAAAACATGACGCTCAGGTTCTGTAGACTGACGATGATATCAGTCTACAAAGTCTGATATCAGTGGTAATATATAATAAATGTTTTTTTAATAAGCTTATTATTACAGAAATAAAAGCCCACGATAAGTAATGTAAGATTAATATATTTAAAAAGGTTAAAATTAACGCCCACACTTTGTAGACTGACACTGATATTAGTTTACAAAATGTGAGCGTTATTTTTGCAATTTGATGTGCAGTAAACAGCACAAACATCAAAAATACATCTAGAATAATTATTGTTTATCAGATCTCTCGGCTCAGTCATGAAAGTGTTATTTTACCCATAAATAATTCATTTCTACCTATATACTTTATTTTAATACCAAAATCTAGTGACACAATGACTGATGATGAGTTATAATGACAAATTGATATCAATATTTTTGTTAAAGAAACTTGTAAATAATATAATAGTATCTTAGGGCAGTTACCTTCTGGCCCTCTGACCCTAAACAAGACAGAACCTCTTTTATAATAACCAGACAGCCGATGAACTATATATCAACATTTCTATATAACTTCTCGTGTCAATCGATAATTTGACACCGAAACAGAAAACTTACTATTTATTACGAAAAATATTTTTAGTGAGTGTAGTGACGAATATCTATAATAGGTCTGATTTTATGTGATTCTTAAACATTTGTCCACTGAATGTAGAGTTCGATAAGAGTGGTACAACGATATTGAGCATATTAATAGATATAGGAAACTGTTTATCATACATTATGGTATGATGCGTCGCAGTTAAGAGGTTCCATGATAGAGATGTGAATAGTAAGTAACGTCTGCTTTGCATATGATGTCACACTGCAGTTCATTAATAGATTATATTTATTATATACTCAGAATATATAATCTTTCGAATGATGATAACTCTTATAGTAAAGAACACGTCATTTCTCATGTACAATGTGTCCGGCTTCGGTCTGTACAAACTTACAGGGCGTGTAGTATGAGTTATTCGTTGCCGCAAGTGAAATTAAAGCTGTTTAAAACGATTATAATATTTATAATAATTAATTTAACTTTAAAGAAGATTGGACCTAAACTTTTTAAGTTATAGTACTTTTACTGTACATGCCCTAAAAAAATTGAATAAAACATTAAAATGGCTGTAGATCGAGGGGAGTTGGGTTTGGACCCAGTATGTAGAAGAATTTTATTCATAAAATAACTCATGCCACACGCCCTATAAGTTTGTACAGACCGCAGCCGGACACATTGTATACATGTCGGATATGTGTATGTGATTCAAAAGTATTTTAGAACTAAGTAATATACGTACAAACATATTGTTTTGATCATATATCTTCATACAAAACCATCTGATCCCAAAAGAGAATTTTGTTCATTGAGAAACTGATAATTTTTTTTTATCTCATGAGATAGAACAAATACTTTTGCTCATGTTAATATTTGGTCTCTGGCTCTATCTCCTGAGTCAGACCAACTATTGGATTCATAGTTTTCTTCTCGAAATGAAGCAGTGAATAAACCGAGGCTATAAAACTAGTCGTAATGAGAAGTGCAGGGAAATCGTGTGGCGTGTCAGATCCCTCGCGTTCGTGCCAAATGCAATTGGCATAGATGCAGCCGTTCCGTCAATAAAGGAAACTCGAACTACACCAAGGCGTTATTCCGTCCTACGCGACATATACATTATTCTTAAAAAGTCGTATCAGTGAAATAAATCCACACACTTGTAGATAGTATCTATATGTTTTTTGTGCTTATGTAAAAAGAAATCTTGTTACCTGAGGAAGACAGTGATAAACAGCAGTATTCAAAAATGCATTGCCGAGAGTTTTAAAAGAAGTTTCCGGATTAAAAGAATATCCAGCAGTGATCTACTAAATACTGATAGATGGAGATTTTAAAGATTTAAAGTATTTATCTTTTTGGAGCAATACATTTAGAGTTGTTTATACTTTTTTACACCAGGACGCGTGGGAAGTATTTTGCTCGTCTTACAGTAATTTTGCATTACGCACGTGTGACGCTGATCGTGCTCGTCCAAAACAGATTTATGTTTTCCGAACCGAAAACAATATAATTCGAAATCGAGCGTAAACAGTGTGGAAAAGATGACATCAGCTTTCGGGCGCGCTAATATTATAACTTGGCGACTATCCATGGCCGGTCTATTCACATGGATCATAGAGATACCGGGAAAGTAGGTGAAGATTATAAAAAAATCTCAAAAAGTATATATTTATCTTTATTAAAAGTAGTTAAAGGTTTTTAAAATGTTGAAATCGAAATTTATTTTTAGTTGTGTCAAGACAAAATAGTACAATGTCTTGTAGTATTACGATTAAGATATTAGCTATATTCATTATATAATATCATAAGCAGATTAACTCAATGGAAAAGATGCCTAGTATTTGTCTAACAATGCGGATAACAGGCGTGACTATACATGCATATCTACGTAAATAATATTATACAAGATTTTAATGTCTTTCAATACAATAATTCTTAACTGTGACTATGAATACACGCGAATGTAAAAATCTCAATGTACGAATTTTCCTTAGCAGTACACATTACATTCTATGCGTCTAAGGTCATTTTGAGTATACCAGTTAAGTGTGTGGAATAAATAATGTGTCATTTTGTCGGGACAATTTAAATTCCTAATTATTCATGTCAGGCTTTCAGGATATTCCAGTGAAACAACACAAGCGCATAAAGTTAAGTCAGATTTGAATTACGTGACTTCATAATAGTAAGCATCCTCCAATATTGATGTGTCAGTCCATTGCGGTCATGGATTATTCATCCGATTTACTGACAATGACTCAATAAAAAAAATGGAAGCTGAAGAAGACTATCAGAAATGGTCCATATTAGTATAGTTACAGAAATCATGGTTGTACCAAATAAATCTAGATTTTTTTGTGTCAAATTCTATGGGAATGTTTTAAAAAATCCGGATTTTCTGTGATTACATACCACGCAAAAAATTTAAGTTTCTATGGGAATGTTTTTATAAGCCAAATTATTCAGAACGCAGAAATCAGTACTGTAATTCATTCAAATGAATAATCCCAAATACCTATTGTGTACTCATTACTTATCAAAAACAGTTCTATAAAAACTGACAATGAATGAAGAATTTGAAAAAATCAGCACATGCCTGTAAATAATCAACACCGTAGTCAATAGCATCGATAGTTATTTACTTACTGTTGAAAAAACTGGTAAGCAGGAAGCAAATAATTTCAGTTGATTTTTACAATAATAATCGGCAGTCGCCATCGGTAGTTAAGTGTCAAAATGTCAATAATAAAATGTCCAGTTAATCAGTTGTATGCCGAATTTATATAAACTTCATTGGGTATTTTAAAAAAGCATTAGGTATACATAAAATACACTAAATATATTATATACAAAGTCAATCAAGTCTTTTCGATCCTAAAACAAAGCATATTTGAATATTTTACTATACAAAAATCAATACAAATAATACATAAATTCAAATTCAAATTCAAATTTCATTTATTCAAAATTGGTTCATAAGAACACTTTTTGTACGTCAAAATGAT
>DWDT01001922.1:0-14716 GCA_018245595.1 Microceris scylla | reverse complement strand
ATGTCTGACACTACTCTGGAGTAGTGTCCGACTTATACGAGGTTCTTCTTCATGAACTCCAGCCGTAATAGGGTAACTACAGGGCGCAGAAATTAACCAGAATTAATCATCATTATTATCTTATCAGGATAATTATCGCTTTGGATAGATAAAAATATTTAATATATTTACGTATGCGAAATGTCTTAACTGTTATGTGTCACTCAATAATTTTGGAAATATCTTGTTCTGTCATTATGATCGATCGAAAAAATCAACGCTCTTCTAGATTATTCTCCATCTGTTTGGTACAAACGAAACCACTGAACAGATTTGCATGAAACATTTTTATCTTACACCTTTGAAGAAATGTAAGTAAATAAATAACATTCAAGTTCATTCACACTGCTGTCTTCGTGGAGAGTTATTCAATATTCACTCACTTTTCCTTATACGAAAAACGAAAATATCGACAAACAGAGTCACTGTTTATGACTGCATTCCCTCGAGAACAGCGCACGCGAAAAACAACTTTAACACATTAGCATAAGGTTCATGACTAGATAGATTCATGATAGCGTGACGTGACATTGAGCGTGTGTGACCCCGATCGGCCCAAACTTATGTCTATCAGCTCTAAAGACCGTTTTCGACCTTACGGACGAGAGCTTAAGGTTGTTCATGACAGTTGTAACATGAAAGTTTAGTGTATTATGTTTGTATGTATGTCGGTTTGTCGTAGATTCCTATTTGACACGTCATAGGGGCTCGAACACACAGACGTGTCTCTGAAAACGTGATCGGAATCAAAATGGCGGATTACACATTTTGTTCTGTAATCGATAATGCCCATATGTGATCCGACTTACAAGGTAGTTTCCACACCTATTATTATGACTCCTATACGTAAGACTATAGAATTAATACTTATTAAATTCTCCGAAAGAGTGTGTACAGTCTCCGACGTGTTAGAGAATCCAAGTAAACTTGAATATGGAGTATTGCTCCCATTTCTGGGCCCTATTAACTCGCTCCATTTGACTCTATGCAAAAACGTGCAGTCCAAGTCCTCAAAAATTCGAGGATATTCGATTGACTGTAGTTTTTAATTCTACGGAGGTACTTGAGTTCCCTCTGCGTGTTCTAGCAGGGTTTACAATAGTACTCCCAAGAACCATTTCACCTGGTGCCACCTTTCTTTCAACATACCACTTCCCAAAAAATTATGTTTCATCCAATGGACTCGTGGCGACCATCCACGGCTCGGTTCGCTTCCTTTTTTACCAAAGTAGAATGTGGAATGATCTTTCATCTAGAGTTATCTCAGTACAGTATGACAAGGACATCTCCGAGAAAGACGCAAAGAGTGGACTTCTTCAAAGTCGGCAAAGTACTGACCACTCTCCCGGTGTTCCAAGTGTCTCTAGGCAACGGTAGCTACTTACAAATCGGTAGACTCTTAGTTTTGTGTGCCAAAGTATTTAATATAATATACCTAAGTTTTCACATAGTTATGTAAAGTGTATGAAGTCTACCAAAACGCAATTGACCAGTGTGACAGACTATGGCCTTAATCCTTCACGCTTTAAGAGTCCAACAGTGGAACTATAACAGAGCTTAGCTTCATCATCATCATCAGCCTTTGGATGTCCACTGCTGAACATAGGCCGCCATTAATCGGCGCCACTCCATCCTGTTGTGGACCATCCGAAACCATCAGCTAAGAATCTCCAGCACACTACGGACTGCCATATTGGAGCTTAGCTCAGCGTTCTAAATATCTAAGTTTCAAACCTAACAATAGCGTCGCATGCCAACAAACCATTTATAATTTACCACAACCACAGATCCATAAAGCCAGTACATAGATAGTTACCGTACAGTAAACAGTTGTTAAAAGCCAACTCAAGTATGATAATTCATCTCTCCGCCCACGTAACCACCATAACAATACGGATCCCATAACATTAATTTCATAGTACTGTGTGGGTGGATATAGAAAGTACTAATTTTCACTTTTAGCTTCTGTGCCGTCCCAGTAAGCGATACTGGCCCTTATGCAGCCACAATACGTGCGATATTACTATACATTAGCAATCCTTTATCTTATATCTAGAACCTTCGACAACCTCACATGGTGAGCGTTTAAATAACGGCAACGTTAGAAGGCTTTTTAAATTTCCATTTAGTATTCGATTTGTAAACAAAAAACTCAGCAGCAGATTATATACATTAACGCTGATAAACATACATACATACGAACAGTTCTAAATACATACGTATATACGTAGATAACTTTATATCCAAACACATACAAAAACTAATTAAATAAATATTTTTATTTTATAATAAAAATCGAACATAGAACAACATCCGGCTTCCCAATAAGGTCAGCTATGCATTAGACCCACAGTCATTGTTAGTAGACCATCAAATGATAACAGATTCTATAAAAAATTGATGATACAGACAGAAAAAACCCTAAGAGCGAATTGTTTATACAGCGTGCTCTTTACTCGACAAACCTTTTAGACGCTGTCAGTATAATGAATCATTATACTAATTTAGGTCGCCATAGAAAACAAACTTTCTATACAATCGGGCGTTTTTTTTACAAACGTGACACTGTTATTGGGTGTCAATACGCTAAATTGATCGCTACACGACTGTAATAAGAGACACATTCCCGTACAGTGTCATTTATACAATCTTAAGTGTACCGCTTCTAACATTTGGCACGCGACTTCGTAATTGAATGGTTGACAAGAAGCTTCTTTAGTCTGCGTCTTTTGTCAATTGACGGGCCCGTTAGTGTGGTAGTTATTGCAGCTGACTATTCAGTCAGTAATCATGGGTTCGAATCCCCTTCCGGAGTAAATGTTGGGTGTAATTATTATCTATGTAAATAGATGTTTATCTGATTGGCACAGCTTCTCCATAGTTTTGGATTAGATGGCCGTGTATCCAATATCTCAAGACAAAAAATTGTATTATTCACTGTTTATTGCATTGAGATATCTGTGGAATATACCCGGGGCAGTTGGGATCAAATCCATGGCGCGCACCTCTTTAAAAATGCAACACATTTCTAAAATGTTGGAAAAAAATTGCATATATGGACAATAACGAATAAGATTTCATTCCCATTTATGGTCAAGAAAACAATATTATTTTTAAAAATAATTTTTGCACTTTAAATTAAAATATTTAGCTTATATACAGATAATAACTTCAAAGAAATTAATTAAATAAACGTTGAAAATTAAAGACTATTTTATAAAAATTAAATATTTTGTTGTTAAATTTATACACAATAATAACTTCAATGTCATTTTTATACCTAAATAAACATTACGAGAAAATTTTATATAAATAATTCTATATACAATGTAACCTTGCGAATGTCACCATTTATTGAGTTTGTGAAATAATGTTACAAATGCATTAATAAGGCTATTGATATCGGGAAGCGGAGAGTTCAAGGACATGATTGAATATGTTGACAGCACTGGACAGCTGTTCGGCGGGTGGTGTAATACGCAAGTGAAACGTAACAACGTAACATCACGCCTGTAATCCCCAAAGAGGTAGGCAGAGGAGTGTAGTACATTCCCACTTTTCACCAGTTATGTTTATGTTCCATGAAATACGTGGTGAGTCTATTGCCATACACCGGGCACAGATACAGACTCCGAGTCATTACTAGAATTTCTAAATTCAAAAAGCCAATAGTACACGGGATTTGAACCCAGGACGCGCTTGCAACCATTCGACCAACGACGCAGTCAAGTCATGTATAAGTGACTTTATATTGTAACCTTTTTCAGCAAATTTTTTTGCAACTCACTGAACTTCAGGATTAAACGCTACTGAGGTAGCAATAGTTATACATAGTAGCAATATTCTTTATGTCACACCAAAATATGATAAACAAAAATAATTGTTATCTCTTTAAATCGCTACTCTGCTTTAAAATAAAGTTTATCTATTTGACTATAGATCATTATGTGTCTGACATTGACAGTTTAATGATGTGTGAATGTGTTAAGTTTTATTTAATGTAATGCAATTATAATTTAACTACAATTACTCGTATAATTAAAGTATAATCATGCAGGAATCGGAAGTCATCAACCCCAGCGTACGTGTATGAAGAGAGTGATATAGAAGAAGAAAGTCAGGTCTGTGTCATTCGGACTTATTTGTTAGTCAGATATATTTGGAAGTTGGTGCTCTCTACCTACCTACGAGGTACTGGAAGTTAACAGGATAATAATAATAGCTCAGTCTTTAAACAGCGTTTCGCTTCTAACTTGAAGTCAACGTCAAATTGTGCAACTCTACTTACTGACTAAGCCGAATTCCTACTGCTCAGATACAAGCAACGTTGGTGAGCTTAAGGCGATAAGATCTGCTAGTTGTTACTTGTAAACTACCCTCAATTCCTGTTCAATAAATCGATAAGGTTTATTATTTTGTATATCATTTTTATGTAGAGTTCTAAGGTGTGGATATGTGTCCAGTGTATGGCTCACCTTATATTAGATGTCACGTTTATGAGGTAAAAGTAGGACTTCTCCATTCTTCTGCCTACCTCTTTGAACACAAAGGGGTAAGATGTTACACTATGTGTATTTTTAATATAACTTTGTCAATAACGTGTCTGAAAAACATCATCTCAGTCCACTGCTGGTCACGGACCTCACCCAATAGGGGCATTATCGGCCACAATCCTCACGCTGGGTTGAGGATCGGTTTCCTATACACAGTCAGCTGATTTAGCTGATCAAACGTTAGTGGAATATTTTTAACCCTTTCTTTTTAGCTGATACATTAATTTGTATACCTACCTATACTGTGACTTGTGGAACGCGGCGCTTTCGACTTACAATTCAGCTGATAAATTAACTAATTATGGATTTAATGTAATATGAAGTCTTTAATGTACATATATTTTATGTTTAACGATTTGTATTAGAGCCAAAATGTATAATAGCGATTATAGCAATGAACACTATATATTTGATTATTTAGAATTCGAGGTTCAAAGTTAAAAATTACTTCTTAGTTTCTTTTATGTTTATGATAATTGGTTCTCTATGAATACATGACCTGGTTTTAAGAAACGATTTTTAATAAAAAAAAAACAATTATGTGTTTCGTTAATCAGGATTTGAACTCGCGACCTATCCAACGAATTTCACACGAAATATACATATGTACATAAATGTTACAAGGTCACTGTCGCACTGATTGTGACATATTAGCACGGATACGTGACATATGTGTGACATGCGGAATTGCAGAATATAACTGCGAGAAAGAAAACGTAATTATTTATTATCTTTACATATAGTAACGGACATTTACATATAGTACATACTGGCCCATAAGATTGGTCACTGTGACTTCTGAACTAGGGGTTAGCCTATTCGGTTCGACTCCCAGCCAAAATAAATATTTTTGACGAGATATATTTGTAGAGAACAAGTGTCTATTTTCTTTAGTCTGTTCTTATTCATTCACTCAACGTGACCAAACCGCAAAAGCATTCCTTTTTTAAACTTTTAAAACATTTATAGGGCAAGTGTAAATGGTAGAGTCAGAAGAGGTAGATCTAGGTGTACATATTTGGATCAGATTGGAGGTCTCTTCTTTTTTGTTTTTACATTTAGCCTAGCAAATAGGTAGGCGGGCCACCTGCTGGTAAGTGGTCATCATGGCCTAGGGACATTTGCAACACCCGAGGAATATCTCTTGAAATTAAGTCGACTCAAAAGACCGTAGCAGGTTATAAGTAGTAGTAGGTTAACCTTAATCTCTGCCTAACCCTATTTGAAATAGGCTTGTCAATATACATATATGTATGTGTTTCTTTCGACTCTAAAATCCAGGATGAGGGCACAATGGAATGCCTATAGGAATGCCTAATTTGTACACGAAGAATGAAACGATTCAAATTAAAACCGATTTCTAAAATAGGAAGATACAACAATATAGTGATCATTGTTCAAGAAGCACGGGACTTTTATATAGATAGATATCTGGCACTTAATGCTGTCTACTCCCTAGAGAACCTAGCTTTAAGGCATGTACATATGTATACACAATAGTACGTATCACTACATACAATGGTACTGATTAGATATAATTGACACTCCGTGTTCTCTGCCTATACCGCAGACAACCTATCGTTAGGATATGTATGTACAGCAATAGTAGGTACTTGACAGCTAATGAACAGTTAGCCTAGCCGTGAAATTCGTATACATATTTAAACTGCGGTGATCGTGTACTGAGCACAGTCAAACTGTGCCCATTAACAATAACCGGTTGACCCTCGCAGCGACACAGACACACTGTTAACTTTTGATTTGTTGTACGGACAGATAACATAGCGATCGCTAACTGGGTAATGTTTGGCAGAACCTTTTGAAGCGTGTTCGAAAGACTCGAAGAAACAGATTAATATCGCATTAAAAAGTCATCGAGATTAAATATTTGTTTGATACAACGGTGAAGGAGAATTTCGTGGAGAAACGTATGCACTCATTGTAGAGTTCTCTGTGACATTCTCTATGGCGGGTGCAGTGTGCCAACTCGCAATCGGCTAGTTTGACAGATTATGGGCAAAACCTTGTTTATTTTGAGAGGAAATTTAGGTGTGTAAAGTCAGTCAACTAGTACTCAAGCGTGGCAGATTATGTCGGCCCGCGTCTAATAATGAAAAGACGAAAGGATTGATGATGAAATTGTTGAAAATGTAAATTTGTTTCATTCTGATGAAACATCAATAAGAGAAATAAACTTAGTTTGTCTAAACTCTAGACGTTTCAAAGCTTTCTGTTTTTTTAAATGATATCCGAACGCATTAGCAAAACAATATCAGAAGGAAAGTGTATCAGTGTCTTTAGATGCTTCAGATTATGACTACTACGGTAATAATTTTGTAAAATGAGTGGCATCCGACTATGCGTAGATAAATAAAAAAATAAACCATTCTTCGAAGACTTCGAAGCCGCCTTATGTCAACCATCATTCCATAATTGAAACACACGCCACAAGGAAATTAAAACTGTGGGATTTTTTATCTATACTAATCTTTGTTTTAAATCCGATTAGTAACTGTAATTAGAATTACAAAAAATCGATTTCTGTTTAAATTCTTTTTGTTATTTTTATAGTATATTCATTCAGTTGTCTTGAAGACAGGCCGGAAGAAAGCTCTTTTCGTCGTCGTCAGTCTGCCTCAGATCACTGTTGGACAGTAACACATGCCAAGAAGACACCAGTGATAGACGCTGTTTTATATAAATAATAAATGAATTCTTGGAACAACTCCATATAAGGCCATCTGATTCTAAACTTGTCAATCTGTGCTATAGTTGGCCAGACGGTTACTAAACAAGGTATATAAATATATACTTACATATACTCGTATATGTACTGTTTACCAGCTGACACAGAACAATTACTTGTGCTCTTCACCCAAATATTTGTCTCGAATGGAAGTTGAATCCACGACCCGCGTTCAGTAGGCAGTCACTATAACTGCTAAGTGGTAATGAAACCACCTTTTAACCACTACACCACCGGACCAGCCAAACAGTTTACGGTGTGTCCTCCAACCTGCCTGTCACATTAAAAAGTTGTTCTGATTTTAAATAAAACGAAAAAAACATTAAATGATTTATTAACGAAACGGTAAACAAACACAGTTACACGATAAATTTAAACAAACGTATTGGCACAGAATCGTTTATCTAAATCCATTTGTAGACAAATGTGTCATAACTTTGTCGGTGATCATAATTCTGCGCAATAGCATAATTTTGTCTGACAGCATAATTTTGTCGGGCGTCATTAATTACGAGATTCGAGATTTGAATTCGACAGTTATGAATATTCGCCAGTGTCGAATTGCAAATCAATTCTAATCAAACGTAATAAGGTTATTAATTGTATACTATAATACATTGGGAATGTCGTCATATAAATTAAAAAAAGAACTGAAAGTAAATAATCGTGTTGATAGAGTCTACAGATAAGTATGTCTATGATACCTAAATGTGTTCTAACTTAGTCATTACGAATAAATGAATACGCACATACACGAATACATTGAATACATGAACATTGTTTAGCAATTTAAATTTATGAAATTTAATGCTGAAATATCATATCATTGATACTGAAATAAATTTAGTATCCCAAAGATGAAAATTGAATAGACGAAAGAAGTTTATCAAAATCAAAACCGGTGGAAATATTCACCCTTTGCTTACCCTCACAGGAAATAGGTGCTATAACATTATGTATAGAACGATTCAAATCGAAGTGATGTTACATTGTAAAGAAGTCGATAGCAAAAAATGAAATGTATAAATAATTATAACATTAAGATCAATGTCGTTAAAAATGTGTGTGTGTATTTATGTCTGTGTGTGTTTTGTAATGTAAACTTTATACGGCTTTACATAAATACAAAGGGCTATTATGAAGAGGAATGGACATTGAAGAATGTAATTTTTATGGGCGGAAGGTCGATGCCACCACAACGGTCCGATCTTAATCGGACAGATTCGATTCTTTAACTAAGCTGTACGAGCATAAAGCATCATTCACACTGGTTTTTATCGGATCGGTATATTTGGGATATGTAACAGTTCTTTCTCTTGCTAATGATGTAAACTAATAATGATTAATGGTAATGCTGCATTGGTAGAATTCGATCGTAAGTCATTAGAGTTTCAAGTTTGAACGTTATTGCGGTTTTTATGTCAGAGAGTATATCTGTAAATTTCTACTCAGAGCTACTACCGTTGGACCACAGATTATTAGGTAGTTAGTCTTATAATAATAGTATATAATAGTAAATACTCATCGGATTTAATTGATTAGATCTCACCACTTTTGGTATGTTAGTGTTTTTCTTATTAAATAATGCAATTTTTCCTATAGATTGTCGTGAAAGTATTAGCCAATCAGAGTGGCGGATTGTCCAGCGTGTATCTAATATTCTATCGTAAATTAATACTTGTCTAAAGTGGTCTTATGATCAGTATGCGAGTGTGTAAGGTTCTTTATACCATTACATCACTCGTGGTGCTTTGGTTTATAATTGAAATGTTCGTAAAAAATTGGCCAAGCGTAAACTATGTATATTTTTTATAACTATAGATTCGATGTTTATTATTGTTCCTAACAGTTTTATACTAATGCTCATTAGGTTCTTATCCGGACGGCAAAGGAGTGAAAAATCTTACTGGTGTATGTTTCCGGACACATATGGACCAGGAATCTTGAAGCAACATGTAATAGGCTTTTTCGTCACGTGTGCGTCGTCCCAAGGTATTATTCTTATTCATTTACATCAACATAACTATTACATACAAGTACTGGGCACATTATAGCAACAATTGTTGTAACAGTTAAAAGGCGTAGACAGTGAATCATTGGGAATGCTGACGGACAACATTTTCATTTATCTGCCTCATTGTTGTCTTAAAACTACTGAAATATCTCAGGATAAGCCCTTGTCTGATAGCAGGCGTGAAGCTTAACAACGTACGAGTTCAACTTCATACACTAGATGGTAAAGTAATGGTAAATGGTGAGTTAGAAAAAGCCCGTCAAGGTCTGCAAGGATAAATATATTTGGCCCTCGATGCGATACTGTTGATTTTCCCGAAAGACACCAACCATCATATTACGGTATAGAGCATTGAATCCCAAAAGAGATATAGCTGTCAGAAAACGAGGGTAGGTGGAGATAAATACAAGAAATAACAAGAGGAAGAAATCTAAGGAGTATACATTAGATAGTACTCCTATACTGTCGTTTTTTTTTATTTCAAATGTATTTGTTATTGCAGTTTTCGAAAAATTTCATTCTTAACTTCTTTATCGTAATGTTGGACTTAGTTATCGTCTTAGAATGACAAGGGTTAACGCCGTATTCTGCCACGCTAGCCAGGCTCCGGTTGTCACTCCTCACATGATTAAGACAATATTATAAGTAACATGGAATGGAAGCCTATAGATATCATTTCAAACCACAGAAAAAAACGAAGATATGCTGCATTGCAGCAAAAATAGGTGAGATAACTCATCCTGGTTATTAAATACTGCATTAATAATAAATTCCGCTTAATTACATCTTTAATCAGAAGAAAATGCTTATCCGCTTCGTACAATATTAAATAGTGAGACACTTCCTTTACAATCTGAACCCGCCAGTGGATTGTGCACCATAATTTCATCATCATTCTATCTCAAATAAGATCGAACGATGCAATCTGGTCATGCAAAATTAGGGCAAAGACTACATTAATGTATTCACTGGTGATAGAGTTGCCAACTACATGTATTCTGTGTCCACAGTTCAAGTGAGAAAACTATGTATATATGAATCAATTAGAACACGGAAATTTTCATTTTTTCATAACAGATGGCGACACATGTATTCTGAGTTTATTAAAGGAATCAAAGGATCACTGTTCGTTAAAAATATAAAAAAAGACCTTGCATTTGTAACTGTTTCACATTATACAAGAGGTCAAACCAATCTCTCTCTGAACCCACGTAAATTTTTTTCGAATCGGGTCTTTTGAAACATTGTAAAAGTTCCACTTTTACTTCGTTGTTCTCCGGCCTTCTGGTAATTTAAAATTTAAATTATTGACAAGTGGATTGAAAAGTTCTGTCCTTACGAATGAAACTTAATTTGAAGCGCTGTTAATACCATCTAACTAAGGGATACTTGCGAACATTATACGATTTGAAATATAATTTAGGTGTAGTACATTGAGCTTCCCTTGTTAATAAGCTTACAAACTCTAGAAGAACCACAAAATGACATACAACTTTTATTATAATAGTCGAAAAGACGAGAAAACTTGTACTCAGAGCGCATTTCCAATAGTTATTGCAATCAGATTCATATCTCGATCAATCGCCATTTGCTCTGCCCGCTATTTATCTATCTCTATCTTTTATCTTAGATTGGAAAGAGAGAACATTGTCTTCGAGACGTTATGTCTGTAAGACAAAGTTCAAAGACTGATGTAAGAATAAGAAATTATAGATGTTTGGGTAAGGTCTATTTTGTGTGATGTCATATGTAGAGTCTATAGGTTGGTGATGATCTGAGTCAGTTCTTCTACTAATCTGTAATTTAAGTCAGAGTAGTAATAATTGTTGAAACATTTTGACCAAGATATTTTTTCAAGTTACTCATAAGTTATCCAACTGTTACATGAAGCTAAAACATGGCGGAAAGTTCCAGGAATGGCCTGGAGAGTCAATTACTTGTTTTTTACAACATTGTCTTAAAAAAATGTTTAAGACCATATAATGCCTCATGATATAGTAAGCATTATGGCGAACACCAAGTTGTGCAGGTTTCAACACATTGCATACCTTTATCCTTACAGCAAGTGATATTTAATACTAAAATAGGCATTGTTTTTAAAGATTTGTGCGCTAGGCTTCTAACCCGGGACTCCTGGAATAGATGAATGGATTCTAAATCACTGGGCTATCACTGCTATCCAAACCGTAACGGTACGTTATTCAGAAAATTAATGGGAACAAACGCCGTAACAAGCCATTTCCATGGGATGCAATTAGAAAATCGATTCCTTAGTTAATTTACTGGAGGAAATCGAACCTGCAACTATGATGGAAATTGTTAAGTGATTGGACTCGGCGCGGTCATTTTATGGTGATTTACCCACTAGCTGAGTGATTAACTTTATATCCCTTAGCGGTAGGCCGAGATTCTATACTTAAAAGGTAATACAGAATAAAATGGGAAACTGTTCAGAAGAGGTTTTACGTCCTGAAAGTCTCGACTGGTGTTTCCAAATGGAGTTGGAAGTGAGAACCGAGTGCAATCTAAGATCTCAGTACACTGCTGGACGTAGCTCTTTTCTGAAGAGTTATTGATTATAATCCCCACACTGAACATACCGGTTACAGAAGAAAGATAATATACTTACGCCTAATTAATTCCCGTAATCCCATTCCAATAAATTTGATCTGTATAGCCTTATTCCAGGCCTGTCAAAGGTTAGCCAGATAAAGCTCAAGTAGCGCAGTAAAAATTACTAACAACAATAAACCATTAAGAGTTGCTTATCATAAGCCAAGTTAGTTCCAACCGTACTATTATAACTTACCGAGACTGCATTACGTCAATGCAGTTTTAGCTCAATTTCAATGGTAGGCAAAGTACACGGTAGTTATTTAAGCTTGACCCAACATTAGCTGGGCGCTTTTATGAAGCTTACGTAAAGCTTAATAAGCTATATTGGCTAACGTTTCGTACCCTTGCATTACGTTGAGATGTATTTGTTTTAGGTTTCTAGCGTTTTATTCGACGGAGGGTTTGAGATTATTCTAAACCACAAATACTTGTGTCGTCTTGGAAACTGCCGTGGTTGTATGAAGAGTATTGTGTATGTTTGTCTGGTATGTAAGGATAGTTATTTGGCATTCAGTACTATCTACCTACTCCGTGAGGTACATAACGTGTTGTATGTAATACTAATTGCAAATTACTGTATAATAACGCGTTAATCTTTTGTTTTTCAAAATATATGCATGTATAATTTTTCACCCAATCATATACTCGTACTTATAAAATAAGTATTTATCCTAGATAAGCAACGAACATGCAAGCCCTGACTTATCAATCAGCGTCACTAACTACAAAACTAAACCACACAATTGTATTATTAACAATCAATACTAACTAAACTATCTCTACAATTCGCCACCAGATAAGTTGTCAGATATGACCCAGTACCAACTGAGTTCTACCTACACAGTTAATACAGTACAATAATAAAACGGTAAAAAATCACCAATACGAACAGCGATCGCCCTAACGCAAATTCGCATTCATACGTCGTCGCGCGCTACGGCCAGCTTCTGCACTTGCCAGCTTAACGGGTACCGTCAACATAATTATCTGCGATCTTGCGTAAAGCCGGTCCGGTGCTATTACAGTTTTATCAGTGGTTATTACTTTACATGCTATCATCTGCTGTACCGTCAACATACCAGTTTCGGAATTTATGAGCTTACATGGCCGCTCAATAACATGATGTTCGTTAAACATGAAAATGTTTTTTCGTCATGGGCTGTGCGGTGTACTATGGTGGTTGCTGTCATTCTGACAGGAGGCCATGGCGACAGTGGCACGTTAAATAGTTGACGATGATCATAAATCAATATTAGATATATAATAATAGATCATATAATAATGTAGAATAATATATTATGTACCCAAATGTACATATCTAAATATGGAATTTTCTAGAAAATAACTCTTTTGTAACGATCAATGACAATATTTTTTATACCAAAATATTCCAGACAGTGAGGGTGGAAGAAGCATGGCAATTGAATGACCATAAAGCTAAGGAGTGTTAAAAGACCTAAATCAGATTTTTTAAAATCTATAATTCTATTTCAGATTGTATACCTACCGATGTTTATGGAGATAAGTGTTTTACGACATATCAACATAACCTGTTTTTACGTTTATTACCTCAAAAAAGAAGGCGTTTATTTTATAACGCAATGAAATATCAGGGAAATGATAAAGATCTTATCTTAAACTAAGTTGAAAGAAAGTTTTATACAATAGCAAACAGAGCTAAATACGTGCTGAGGAAAAAGTTCTGTAGACTTGATACATAACTATTTTAATAATTGAGAAATTCATTAGTTATTTCTTTAATATTACAAATTGGTTATCGTCAGGAAACCTGCACATCGTAGAATTTATAAAAAAAAATATTTCCAAGATGTGTGAAGTCTGTCAACCCGCACTTGGATAGCGTGGTACAGCGTGGCTTTAACCCTCTCAATATAAGAGGAGACACTTATTCCAACAGTGGAATAATAAAAGGGTCGATTATTATTATGTTTAGATTAGGGTATTTGAAAGTAGCGCCCCGAATGATGTATTACAGAATATAAATATAAACCAAGTTGATTATATAATACTTTCTCTATGGGAATTCAATTGTCACTGACATCTCAAAAAGACGACTGAAGTATCAAAAAATATTCATTCTCATGTTGTGTTAACAAGGAAAATGCCAAAATATAAACCTAAAAGTGATAATCTACTGCCTCACCCGCACTATTAATAACTGCCGTAACTATCTCTTCTCTACAAGTTCCATACAAAAGTTCCTTACAGGGCTAGTTGACAGCCCCGAGTGCAAAAGACTGACACACCATTTGTACATTCGTCCCTATAGATAATTTTAATTTGAATAAAATGAAAAACATATTTGACAACTTATTAAGGAATTTACACCGATAGGATTTCAAATAAAGATAAAGTATATAATTTTTCTACTACAAACACATTATTTTGTCAACCGTACCTTTTAGTTACGCGTTGAATAAATATGAAACCAATTTGACATGAGCGACCAAATTATCATACTAATGCACATATTACGCATTTCGCACCTTAATGGAATAGTAATAAGGGAGAAATTGTCATGGTGTGCAATTTGAACTTGTAATGTCACTTACGACATTTAGTAATTGCGCAAGACGATACAAGTTATGTAATGTACTAAACTTGGCCCGCCGGTCCGTCTGTTAATCTAGAACGCTGTGGGAAGGTTTAACATTCTAACGTGGATGGTATATAGGATTGTTGGATAATAAAATGGTAAATATTCAGCCCAACAAGTGTACAGCTTTT